>JAVJIF010028220.1:0-73127 GCA_038442645.1 Agave tequilana | reverse complement strand
CTAACTTGTACGGGATCCTAAGGGGATAGTGGAAACCCTTCACGGAGGTGAAGGCGGGGACTAGAGCTACGGGCTCGAACCTCGAAACAAATCCCCTTGTTTGCGATTGGCTTGGCGTTCTTCTTGCTTAATTTCTTGCTTTAAATTACTTCCAATCTATTGCTTGTGAACTAACTTTTATTTGTGCTATCCTTACTTGTTTATTTACTTGCTTTCAATATTTCTTGCTATATTACTTGTGTGCATATCATCATCGCATTTCATACTTGGAATTGTTCGATCACACCTCAATACAACACGGTTGCATTGCGCACCTAAACCCATTTAAGGGGAATTGGGAGGAGGAGTTCAGAACCTCGCAAGGGGTATTCGGCTCTTAGTCGTGTTTTGAGAGATCGTTGCATCACTCACTTAAGTAAAATTTGAAAAGAGCATTAGATTAGCAATTACACCTATTCACCCCCCCTCTAGGTGTATTTCAGAGATAATCTTGTATTTTCTAAAATTTACCAAATACAAAAAATAAGATATTTTGAACTTATTAAAGCATAGAGTGTATGGATATGATCCACTACACAATCAAGATGAAATATTTATGTTTTTGACATTAAGCTCTAAACTTGGTTTTAGTTAAAAGATAAGTATATGAGAAACACCAAAAACCAAACTTGTATTTTTCCAAATGAAAAATCTTTTCTAAACTAAAAAATCTTTTATGAAAATAATTCTATCAAGAGTGTGTGTGTATATGTACTTGAGCAATCCACCACTATTCTATCCTTTACATTTTTAACTAAAACAAAAACAAAATCTTATACCTAGACACAAGTCTTCATCTTCTTAAAGTCTTCACTTGAAGGCTTCTCATCTTCTTGACTTGGTCCAAGCTTGATCCAAAAGCTCCTTGGATCATACCGTGCTAGCTCCAAATCTTGACATTTTATCCTTTGTTGGGCTATGCACCTACTAAGATCTTGATAATGAATCTATCACTAATTAAACACAAGATCATTAGTAAACATAACTTCATGAGTTGATCATCATCAAAACTAGGGTGATAGGCCTTTGGGCCAACATCTTACTCTTTCCCTGCGTCTCTCTCACTTCTCCCTGTCTCCCTTTTTCTCTCTGAAAATTGCTGACGCGGTTCTCACCCTCGCGTCTAGGCAATTCCTTAACACGAATCTTCGCGTTCTTGACATTTGTATAACGCGGCCTTCGCGTTCCTGTATCGACACGACACGGAGCTCATGCCCGCGTCTGTGTTCTTCTCGTGTTAACGCGACGCGGAACCCACGTCCGCGTCCGTGTCTTCTCGTGTTTATAGCTTGAACGTGGGTCTCGAACCTCGCGCTTGTGACATATATACGCGATGCGACTCCCGCGTCTGCGACCCCCGCGTCTCACTCTCAAACCCGCGTCACCCTGTACATACTCTCTCCCCCCTGTACATACTCTCTCTCCCCCTGTATACACTCTCTCTCCATGGACTTCTCTCTCTAGCTCTCACTTTCTCGCTCCTCTCTCTCTCATTCTCTTTCTCTCTCTTGATATTCTCCTCTCTATCACTTTACCTTTAACGCGTTTACGCGTTGGTTACCTGAATTCCGGAGATTGGGGATTTCACTGTGTTTTCTAAAGATTTAGGCGAGTGTTCTCGCTTTCCTCTTGGCTTTCTCGCTTTGTCGGATCGACTTGATTGTCTTATATTTTGTATCTGGAACTAACCCCTTCTCTGAAGGTACCCTAACCACTGGGTACAATCCTTGAGGTTTAAAGTCCTCTGGACTTTCTCTATGCTACGCCTGGTAGGCGGACCTAGCGTCAAACACTTTACCGCTTGCTCGTTCTAGCGTAGTTACCCCGTGAGCATGGCTTCCCCCGTGAGCGGTAATATGGCGTTCATACGCCTGCTGCGACACGTGTGTCTAGCTACGCTGCGAGCAGTAACCATGCCGAGCGTAGCATTTAGTGTTGCACATTAGCTTCACTCCAGCTTACTCAGCTCTGCTTGATTGTACTCAGCTATTACTTTATCACTTGCCAAGTACATGCTTGATATGCTAACACTTGACATGCTAATACCTGACACCTGTCTGTATCACTTGACAACTGATGTGTCATCACCTGACACCCGACATACTACTACTTGACACCTGCTTCTTGCTATGATATGACTTATCACTTGCCTCCTGACATACTAATACTTGATCTTTGACTATCACATTTATAGGAATACTATACTTGTTATCCTGTATATATACAGTGACTTGAATCTTATACTTGTTATCATGTATTATATATATACAGTAACCTGAATCTACAGTACTTATGTACTCCTGAATTCCTGATCATGTCTTCCACCTGCTATTCCCATAAATTGATATTACATAATAAAACATAAAAAGGAACAACTTGCATCGGGTTGGGGAAACTTGAGGCTATCAATATATGTTCGTGTTTACAGTGGTACTAGGTATGTTGTGCAACTAAAACTTCCGGTCTGACCTGTGGGCCTCCAGGCGACCGAGGGGAGTGCTGGCTCCCTCCTTCCTGGTACCATCTTGATAAGGGCATTCTATAAGACCCTCTTGATTGCCTTGCGGCAGGTTCCGTCCACCAAGCAACGGAACAATCCTGGGCCGTGGTCCCGGGTATGTACGGGACCCACTGTAAACATTGTTCGTTGATACCCCCGTTGTTTCCAATAACAACCTTGCTTTACTCAGATGTGGATATATGTGCGCTGGGACGCTAGTTCACATATCTAGACATCAGGGTAAGACGAGTAATAATAATAATAAAAGATGCCAGCTATGGATCTGTAGTATGCCTTGCCATGTTTGCTTATATCAGATTTTACTTCGGATATTCGATTTTATGATTATTATACTATACCTGTTCGTATCCTGCCTTCTACTTGTATTCTATCCCGCCTGTCTCCTACTCTTATGATCATACTATGAGTCTTCCCTGCTTGATGTCATATGCTGTATATCTACTTGCTACTGTATGCTTGTGCCCACGACACGATTTTCAATGCATATTATGATTCAGATTTATTGATACACGTATGCTTATCTATGCTCGCCATCTGGCTTCCGCATCACCACTCGCCGGGAGTTCTGACTCCTCTGGATCCTCATGTCTAGGTTTTGGAGCTTGGAGCGTGCGGATTCTCCCAGTTGTTGATCAGAGTGGCGCAGCTGAAGCGTGAATCTCCAGCAGACCGTCCAGAGCCTTATCCTTCTAGCCCCCTTGTTCGGCTCTAGATTCCTTCTACTATGACCCTGAGCCTCCATTTGTACTATTCATACATGTATATCACCTTGTATTCTCGCATTTGCGCCTGTTGGTGATGTAATATTATTGTAATATTTGTCGCCTCTAGTGATAACTTTGTAACTGTACTCATGTGTTGGAATGTATAATACACCACGTGCTTCCGTACTCTGATTCTTGCATGTACTGATGCTTAGCATATATACGTGAGGGTATTTCTGACCTGCGTATATACGTCGCAGGAACGTCTCCGTACCCGCCGGATCGGGGCGTTACAGGGTGGTATCAGAGCCTAGGCTCTCACATCCTCAGTACAACCAACCGGCAAATAATGGTAAAGAAATTTGCAACTGGAATGCATGAGTCATAGTTATACAATCCAACTGCAAGTACAAAGTTATCCATTCTCTCTTGATAATCTTACCCTTGAATTCTGAAGTTCTCCCATCCTTTCATACTTCAGTTTCTCGTTATTCTTACGGACATGAAAAGACAGGGAAATCATAACGGTTCTGGTTCTTCTTAGAGTGGCCCTAATGGAGGAAGTGTGATCTGAGATGATTTCTGCAAATTATGATGAAAAACTAACAAGAACAGACGAAGGTCCCGCACCAAAGATTTTTGGGTGCACTCCGGGAACAGAAGTCAGGCAACATATCAGATTTCAGGAAATTACAGCCAGCAATCTTTTCGGGCATGGAGAAGCCCTGGATACATAGCAGTAGCTAGTAAACATGACGGATCTTCTGAAGGCAACTCGAATCCCTGACGAGAACCAAGTGAAAATGACCAAGATTCAGTTGAAGATATGGCCAGAACGTGGTGGTTGGCAGAAGCAGCAAGACTGGAAAAGTCCATCACTTGGGACCAGTTCTCGAAGGATTTCTGTGAGAAAATTTTCTCTGTAATAGCCTAGAAAGAGATAAAAAAGATGATTTATCAAATTGCAGTAAGAAGATTGAATTGTAGATAAGTACACTGCAAAATTCCTAAGGCACAGTCGGTTGGTGTCTTACATGGTGGCTGACAAGGAGAACCGAGCAAGTAATATTTTAGTGAGACTTTAAGACAAGGATCAAGATGTTTCTTATTCTCAAGCAGCCCAAGAAGTATTCTCAAGTTTTTTGCCATCGCTCGGGAAGTAGAACGGACCCGGGAAAGAAGGATCAGAATAAGATGCAGATAAAGTTGGCAAAGAGACCCTCTCAGTTGATGGGAGTTAAAAATTCAGACAGGCCCCTGGATGTCCCACTAGCTAAGTCATCCCTCCAACCTCGCCCTCAGCATAAGACATGTGGGTATTGTCTGAAGTCGGGCACTTACAACGCAACCGCCAGAAAGGTTATGAACTATGTCGTATACGGGTCCGAAGATTAGTTGAAAAGTGACTGTCTGTTCAAGGAGGTGGAGAACATCACACAGATCAGATCAACTCATCCAGTATCACAATTGGGAAGGAGTCCGGGACCTACTGGCAGAATAACCTCGCTTCATCCCCAACCTCGCTTCATCCTCAACATCAAGCATAAGTCAAGTACGAAAGAGATCAAGAACTAGGGCACATGGTAGAAGGAGGCAAACATATAATCTGACTAAAGAGGAAGTCAGGATACTGATGGAGTGAGAACAGAAAAGGATGCTCAATATCTGAAAAAAAAGGAACCCTGAAAGTACTGACCATAACCATTGTCCCCATTTTAGCATGTCTGGGAGTTGGTAAATTCTCTATATCATATCCTTCTCATTGCACTATCATCACCAATCTTAATCCGTCCGTGTCTACCTCCCTATTTCATGATTCCTATCTCTTCTATTTTTACTATTTGATTTTCGTAATCCTTATGCCAACTCAAGATATGCGTAGGCTAGAGAGGTAACAACAGGCAGAGATGTGGTTTGCTCTCATTATGTTCTGACATTCCTCGACTCTAGTAATCATATGTCTTATTTGACAGATCTTCGACCTCGCATTATATTCTTGTATTTATGGATACATCATGGGAGACCAGTACATCAAGCGGAGTAGTCATCGCTTATATATTCAGATAGACTGTATCATTACATGAGGAGTGTCAGTATAAAAAAGTATCCCAGAATCAGGACTTCTGGCAGACAGAGTTATGGTATTTTCATTTCTATTACTCCAATAACGATCATGATTTCTTCGACTATGTTCATGGAACTCGGGTATTCTCAGAACTGATCTGCAGTCAGGTTATTATTCAGAAGACAGCATTCAGGACTCGTTTCGGTATTATGATTTCTTGATAACGTTCTCAGAGCCACTAACTTCTGGCATTCTTTATTGATTTGGTGGACCATAGGCTCCGCTAGCCTCGCCAGGCGAGGGTCGTGCTCTAGTCACCATAGACCTAACCGGTGTGGGCTTCGCTGCACCCTAGTGCTTAGCATTTAGCATTGTGTTACGCGCTGGCTTCGCCGCGTGAGCTTAGCCATATGCAAGCCTCACAGAGCGTTAGCTTCGCTGCACCCTAATGCTTAACACCTGAGCTGTGCTATGTGATGACCTCATCTGGGCTTGGCTTCGTCCGTGGCTAGTCCCTTCAGTGCTTAGCACTCTAGCCGTTCCTCGGATTTCTTTCACCTAGGGTGTTTTCATGGATCCGCTGAACATGATTTTATCGCTGTATCTGAGCTATCGCCCTGATCCTTGTCAATGATCCATCGACCAATCTTGCAGGGCTCAGATATCTTCTACATGTTTCATCTGCAGTCGGGTTATCATTAGAAGTCAGTATTCAGAATTCTTCACAGTTATCTATATTCTTGGCTACGTCTTTCAGAGTTAGCAACGCCCAATATACAGAAATTCTTAATTATTGGCCTTCTTGATTTATACTCAGTATTATCAAAATTTTCTTTACCTAGGATATTCTGGTCTATTTCTCGGGGAATTATTATGTATGCAGCACATCAGTAATTCTACTGCAGAAGGACAACATCATGCCATGCAGGATTTTGTATTATATTATGGATTTCAGCACTACAGATTTCTATGGATTTCATTAGCTTTGGTTCACAGTCTGATTGAAGTATTATTGATTATCTCACCAAGTCAGCTCACTGTATATTATTCAGAATGGGTTAGTCTTTTGAAGTTCTGACAGTGTTCTTTTATAAGCATACATCAGATCAGTATTATTACGGCACCGTCAGAGGATGTATATATACGACAGAAGGGCAGAGATGTCTCAGTCCTGAGTTAACCGTTCAGTCGATTAGGGAGAACAGCTCATAGTTATTCATATCTGATTGGCATAAATCCTCATTCCTATCTTTTTGTGTTCATTTTACCCCTTATCGAAATTGCGAGGACGCAATTTTTTGTAAGGTGGATGGAATGTAACACCCCACTCCCGGAATACGTACTTAGTTGCGTATTCATTTTTTGATCGTATTTTTGATTTACTTTCTGTATTTGTTTTGTCTTATGAGTTATTTATATGATTGTTTTGCTGTGGATCTGGATTCGTGAACTCGAAGTCAGCCCTAGTCTGAACCGGGAACCCGATCCTAATGTATTACTCGATTTGGTCTTTTTGGTATTCTGATTTGACTGATTTCAGTTTCAAATATCATTTTTCAATATTCTAAATTTTTCATGATTTTCTGAAATTTTCCTGAATTAAGTTATAAATCTTCAAAACCGGGGTCGACCAATACCGCTGCTCGATTCTCAGATTTTTAATTTACAAACGGAGTTGAAATTCTAAAAACAGCTTTCCTGTAACTTCTTAAAATCATATTTTCTATCTAAATACTTTTTTGAGAATTTTCTAAATTTATCAAAATTCCCCTAGATTTGTTGTCGGCCAGTATCACTGATTGATTCCAGGAATTTTAGTTTACAATTGAAATAAAATTTCTGGATTCCGCTTTCATATTTCTTCTTAAAATTATATTTTCTCCTTTCTGACATTTTCTGAGATTTTTCAGATTTTATCAAAATCCGGCCGACCCGTTATACCCGGTGTGACAGTTGACTTCAGGATTTTTATTTTGAAAATGGGATTGAATTTCTGAAAACTGATTTCACCAAAATTCTTAAAATATATTTATTTTTGAAAATTTTTAAAAATCTTTCCAAGCTACTTTATTTTTTTGGACTTTTCTGGAGTTTTCGGGTGTTTCCCAGATACCGGAATTTTATCCAGATATTTTACTTTTCTCTTTTTTTCTCTCTCCTCGCTAGACGCGAGTTCTACCAAATCTGGCTTCAATCTTTAATGCAGAGATCCTCTCCATACTGCATTTAATGCTTATGTCCTGCAAGATCAATTCTGAATCTTATCAATCATGCTTTCTTGTCTTTTCTGTCTAACGCAATCTCGCATTTTCCTCCTGGACGCGGCTCTCATCTCCGCGTCCAATTCACTTTTGCCTAGACGAAACCCTTTTATTTTGAAAGAGACGCAACTCTTTAATGGTTGATGGCAATCTTGTAATAATCCTAGATTCCCTTTATATATACACTCCCCATTTTCTTCTTCTCTCTCATTCATTTTTCCTTCACCTTCTTCCCACCAACAGAGAACGAATGGCAGCACCCAAAAAATAGCCCCAGGCTTCCCTTGGCCGGCCCCCATTCCACCCTCCATTTCACTACCATCTCCGCCACCAACTCCTCCATCATTCCCTCCATCTCCTTCTCCATTCTAGCTACAACAAACAACAACAATACCACCATATTCCTCTCTTTTCTCCATCATGAACCCACTAACCTCTAAAATTTCACCACCATTTTCACCACCACCTACACCTCCTTAGCCACCACGAACCACGCCATCTTCCTCCCCTCGGAGAGCTCTTTCTAACGAGCTATTGCTTCGCTCTCCGAAATCCCTTTTGCAAAACTCTAAATTTTCCAAATGAGCTAGACCTGCACCCCCATGATTGTTTGGGCTGGGCTACGGATTTTCGGCCGTCTCCGGCCGCCGCCGGCGACTGCCGGCCATGGCCGGCTACCATCCCCTCTTCCCTTCTCCTTTCTTTTCCTTCCTTTCTTCTTTCTTTTCTTTCCTTCTTTCTTTCTTTCTTTTCTTTTTCCTTTCCTTTCCTTCTCTGTTTTCCTCCCAAAACCTGCGTCCCACTTTTACTCTTTCCCTGCGTCTCTCTCACTTCTCCCTATCTCCCTTTTTCTCTCTGAAAATTGCTGACGCGGATCTCACCCTCGCGTCTAGGCAATCCTTAACGCGAATCTTCGCGTTTTTGACATTTGTATAACGCGGCTTTCGCGTTCCTGTAACGACACGACGCGGAGCTCATGCCCGCGTCTGTATTCTTCTCGTGTTAACGTGACGTGGAACCCACGTCTGCGTCCGCATTCTTCTCGTGTTATAACTTGAACGCGAGTCTCGAACCTCGCGCTTGTGACATATACGCGACGCGACTCCTGCGTCTGCGACCCCGCGTCTCACTCTCAAACCCTCGTCCCCCTGTACATACTCTCTCCCCCCTGTACATACTCTCTCTCCCCTGTACACACTCTCTCTCCATGGACTTCTCTCTCTAGCTCTCACTTTCTCTCTCCTCTCTCTCTCATTCTTTTTCTCTCTCTTGATTTTCTCATCTCTATCACTTCCCTTTAACGCGTTTACGCGTTGGTTACCTGAATTCTGGAGATCGAGGATTTCACTGTGTTTTCTAAAGATTTAGGCGAGTGTTCTCGCTTTCCTCTTGCTTTCTCTCTTTGTCGGATCGACTTGATTGTCTTATATTTTGTATCTGGAACTAACCGCTTCTCTGCAGGTACTCTAACCACTGGGTACAATCCTTGAGATTTAAAGTCCTCTAAACTTTCTCTATGCTACGCCTGGTAGGCGGACCTAGCGTCAACACTTTACCGCTTGCTCCGTTCTAGCGTAGTTACCCCGTGAGCATGGCTTCCCCGTGAGCGATAGTATGGCGTTCATACGCCTGCTGCGACACGTGTGTCTAGCTACGCTGCGAGCGGTAACCATGCCGAGCGTGATAGCATTTAGTGTTGCATATTAGCTTCGCTCCAGCTTGCTCAGCTCTGCTTGATTGTGCTCAGCTATTACTTTATCACTTGCCAAGTACATGCTTGATATGCTAACACTTGACATGCTAATACCTGACACCTATCTGTATCACTTGACAACTGATGTGTCATCACCTGACACCCGACATACTACTACTTGACACCTGCTTCTTGCTATGACATGACTTATCACTTGCCTCCTGACATACTAATACTTGATCTGTGACTATCACATTTACGGGAATAATATACTTGTTATCCTGTATATATACAGTGACTTGAATCTTATACTTGTTATCCTGTATTATATATAAACAGTGACCTGAATCTACAGTACTTATGTACTCCTGAATTCCTGATCATGTCTTGCACTTGTCATTCCCGTAAATTGATATTACATAATAAATCATAAAAAGGAACAACTTGCATCGGGTCGGGGAAACTTGTGGCTATCAATATATGTTCGTGTTTACAGTGGTACTAGGTATGTTGTGCAATTAAAACTTCCGGTCTGACCTGTGGGGCTCCAGGCGACCGAGGGGAGTGCTCGCTCCCTCCTTCCGGGACCATCTTGATAAGGGCATTCTATAAGACCCTCCTGATCGCCTTGCGGCAGGTTCCGTCCACCAAGCAACGGAACAATCCTGGGCCGTGGTCCCAGGTATGTACCGGACCCACTGTAAACATTGTTCGTTGATACCCCCGTTGGTTTCCAATAACAACCTTGTTTTACTCAGTGTGAATATATGTGTGTTGGGACGCTAGTTCACATATCTAGACATCAGAGTAAGACGAGTAATAATAATAATGAAAGATGCCAGCTATGGATCTGTAGTATGCCTTGCCATGTTTGCTTATATCGGATTTTACTTCGGATATTCGGTTTTATGATTATTATACTATACCTGTTCATATCCTGCCTTCTACTTGTATTCTATTCCGCCTGTCTCCTGCTCTTATCTGATCATACTATGAGTCTTCCCTGCTTGATGTCATATGCTGTATATCTACTTGCTCCTGCATGCTTGTGCCCACGACACGATTTTCAATACATATTATGATTCAGATTTATCGATACACGTATGCTTATCTATGCTCGCCATCTAGCTTCCGCATCACCACTCGTCGGGGAGTTTTGACTCCTCTGGATTCTCATGTCCAGGTTTTGGAGCTTGGAGCGTGCGGATTCTCCCAGTTGTTGATCTGGGTGGCGCAGCTGAGGCGTGAATCTCCAGCAGACCGTCCAGAGCCTTATCCTTTCAGGCCCCCTTTGTTCAGCTCTAGAGTCCTTCTACTATGACCCTGAGCCTCCATTTGTACTATTCATACATGTATATCACCTTGTATTCTCGCATTTGCGCCTGTTGGTGATGTAATATTATTGTAATATTTGTCATCTCTAGTGATAACTTTGTAACTGTACTCATGTGTTGGAATGTATAATGCACCACGTGCTTCCGTACTCTGATTCTTTCCTGTACTGATGCTTAGCGTATATACGTGAGGGTATTTCTGACCTGCGTATATACGTCGCAGGAACGTCTCCATACCCGCGGATCGGGGCATTACAAATGTCATCTTAACCTAGAGTGGGTTGAAGAAAGAACTACTAGGGATAGAGAAGCAGGTATGAAGGATGAAACTTGGCATGAGTTGGATGAGAAGGTCTTGACGGCTATTCAACTTTGTTTGGCGGATGAAGTGTTGGATGAGTTTTCTTCAAAGAAAATAGCATCCGCGTTGTGGAAGCGACTTTAGGATCATTATCTGAAGAAGTTATTGGCGAATCGATTGATTCTGAAGCGGTGTCTCTTTCTTCTCCACATGCATGAAGGTACACCTATCAAGTCTCACATTGTAGAGTTTAACTCTATTATCAATGAGTCAGAAATGATAGAGATTAAGATAGAAGATGAGGATTAAGCACTTCTATTGCTGTGTTCTTTACTTTCTTCACACAAGAGTTTTAGAAAAGCTATCATCTACAGAGGCAGATAAACTATCAAGGTCAATGAGGTCAAGGAGCATCTGCTCAATAAGGACAAAATTGACAAGCAATTGGCAGGTGAGCTCATAATGATTAATGTCGGGCGAGCACACTTTACTAATGAGAAGAGTAATAATGGATGTTCCACGGATAATTCAAAATATCAGAATTTGGTGAGCAACTGTTGTCACAAGAAGAGGCACATTAGAGCTGATTATTGGACTCGCAAGAAGAAACAACAAGATGCTAATATTATTGAACTGTCTGAAGGGGATGAAGATAAATGTAATATTCTATCTGTTACAGACAGTTCGATTAGTAACAAAGATAGATGGATTATTGACTTTAGATGTTTACAGCATATCAGTTTCGATAGGAAGATATTCTCCCCATACACTTCAGTTCAAAGGGGAATGGTCTTCGTGAAAAATTCTGCTATGAGTAAGGTGATTGGTGAAGGAAAAATCCCGTTTTATTCTTATGGTGTATACACTACTACTCTTCAAGGCATTCGTTATGTTCCTGAATCAAGGTACAATCTCATCTCTTTTGGAGCCTTACATGAGAGGGGTTCAATTTCAGTTCTGAAGGTGATCTTATGAAAGTTTTCAAAAATGCTTATGTGAAGTTTCAGGTCCAACATGTTGGCAATGTTTACATGTTGTAAAATTCAGAGGTTATAATTGGTGGATTGCAGTTATCCTCAGCTTCAAGATCGGAGGTTGTAGAACAATCAGAGACTACGATGGTTTCGAGCTCGGATGTTTAGTTTTACCCCGCAGGCAGATTGGCACTAGGCGACACCAACGCACAATAAAAAGGTCCAGATCATTACTCCTGTATTGGAGTAAATTCTCATAAATCCTGTGTAGATCAAGGAGATTGTTGGGTAATTGTAACGCCCCGATTCCACAGATACGGGGACGTCACTGCGACGTATATACGTAGGCCAGAAATTGCTCCACACGTATATACACTAAGCATAAAGTACAACAAGAAACAGAGTACACGACAAAGCGTGGTATCTATACATATGCCAACACAAGAAGTACACATACAAAGTTATCACAGGATATTATAAAGTATTACACGTTATATGTGTATTACATCATAACCAAGTTCAAAAGAAATATATACAGATATGTATACAAAAGCTCACAAGTAGAAAGAGGATCTCGTGAATCAAAAGGTAAGTCTGGCACGAAGGGACTGGGACTAGTCCGCCTGCTCGCTAAAGAAAGCCTGATCTTCGGTGGATGGCTCCACTTCGACCCAGGCCTCGGAATCTGAATGTGCAAATCCAAGGGATCAAGACATATAACAATGAACAATATATATGGCCAAATGGCTAGGATACATGAATAAAGAAAACTGGAACGGTCTAATGAATATAAACCAACAGGTAAGGAAAGCATATATAACTGAAGTCAGAAAGAAATGAATGCATAGCTCTAGTCTATTATTATTATTACTTGCTTTACTGTGATATCTAGCTATGTGACCCAGCGTCCCAGCACACATAGATCCATATCCTAGTAACTCAAGGTTGTTATTGGAAACAGCGGGGGTATCGACGAACTATGTTTACAGTGGACCCCGTACATGCCCGGGATAACGGTCCAGGATTGTTCCGTTGCTTGTGACGGAAGCCAGCCGCTAGGCTATTCAGGAGGGTCTTATGTATGCCCTTAGTCATGACTGATTCAGGAATAGGGAGCAAGCACTCCCCTCGGTCCCATGGTGTACCGCAGGTTAGACCGGAATATGATTGTACAATATACCTACTACCACTGTAAACACGAACACGTATCGATATCCGCATATTCCCCCCGACCCATATGTAAGTTGGTGCTTTTTATGTAAAAGTCAAGTGTATCATGCTTAGTTTTAAGAGATGGCATGATAAGTGGTGATATTACTGTTTAACATGTCATGAAACGAGTATATGCAATAATAAGTCACGAGGTAACAAGAAATACATCCATCCAGTAATAGTCATGTAGAGCCAGTATTGAAGCATGAACAAGCAAGATATAATACACATGTAGCAAGTATAAGAACCAAATTCAGAACAGAAGTTAACTATGACACACAGTCAGAATTAGTCGACTAGGGGTAAGGGTTAGTCGACTAATAGGGAGCTCTAGTCGACTAACAGATACTTAAGTCGACTAAGTCTGTTGATACAGAAAGTTGGATTTCTGGTCCAGGGAGGATTAGTCGACTAGGGGAATTCAGGAGTCGACTAATAGTGATTTCCAGAGAGTTGAGATTTATGTCCAGAAAAGATTAGTCGACTGATAATTGGGGTAAGTCGACTAATACTGTGTCTTCCAGAAAAACTAAGTTTCAGCTAAGTGTTCTAGTCGACTAGTTCTTAGGGTAAGTCGACTAATCGTGGGGAAAAACAGTGAACAGAACAGAATTTCTGGAAGTGTGTTTGATGGTCCAAATCATGTTTTTTTTGGTGACCTAGGTGTACAAGGAGTGTAGATACAAGTGTTCTAGGGCTAATTCAAGTCTTGGTGAGTGAAATACTCACTTGGAACCGTTAGATCGAAGCTCTACGAGTCCGGGAAGCGGGTAGGGTAGTCGTCAAAGGCACCTATGAGATCCTTGGCGACGAAGTGAGCCACGATCCAAGCTTCAATTCAGTTGCTTGGGCTGGAGGGAAAGGTCTTGAAGTGTTCTTGGAGCTAGGGTTCAGTTTGAGGAAGAAGAGGGTTTGTGAGAGCTTCTCTTCTCTTGAGTTGAAGTGGAGGAAGAAAAAGAGGTAAGTTGCAAATGAAAACCTATATATAAGATGGGGATTTTGTAAAGGAGATGGAATTTGTGTAGAAAGGAGGGGTTTCCTTGCAAAAAGGAAGGGGTGAGGTGTCCCTCACCTGGCCACTTGGCCGGCTGTGGGAGAGAGAGAGAGAGTGAGTGGGGTTAGTGGGAGGGTGAGTGGGAATGAGGGGAAATGTGGAATTTTGGGATTTTTGAAAAAAAATGTCCGAAATTCAAGTATTTCGGAATGACCCGAAAATTTACCAAAAATCAAGAATAAGATTTTAAGACTCATGGTGAAATTCGTTTGAAGAAATAATTTGTAGTTTTAAAATTAAAAATCCCGGAATCAGTCACCTGCCGACTCCGTTGGAATTTTCATAAATTCGTAAAATCTCCAGAAAAAGAGTGTAGGTTGAAAATATGATTCTAAGGAATAATGCCTAAAGGACCATCTAGAAATTCCTAACTGCTTGCGAGTTAAAAATCCTGGAATCGGTCAGCGGCACTGGCCGACACCGGTTTTGAAAATATTTAATTTAATTCAGGAAAATTCCAGAAAATCATATAAAATCTAAAGTGTTGTAAAATGACATTTGGAACTGAAATCGGTCAGATACAGGAAGTAATTTGGAAAACACGATCGAAAGACTGAATACG
This sequence comes from Agave tequilana, assembly GCA_038442645.1. Lineage (NCBI taxonomy): Eukaryota > Viridiplantae > Streptophyta > Magnoliopsida > Asparagales > Asparagaceae > Agave > Agave tequilana. The sequence continues at coordinate 58,407 of JAVJIF010028220.1, read as the reverse complement.
TAACAAAGTACGTATTCCGGGAACGGGGTATTACAATCTACCCACCTTACAAAAATTTCGTCCTCGAAATTTCGTAAAGTGAAAAGGAACAGATAAGTAAGGACAAGAAAGAAGATAACGGTAGATAAGAATAAGGATAAGAACAAGAATTGGAATAAGAAGGAAGAGTCTTACCAATCAAGTTGTGAAGAGATGAGGGTAACGCTCACGGATGACATCCTCCCGCTCCCACGTGGCTCTCCTGGCGCATGTCTGTTCCAAGACACCAAAACTAATGGGATAGCTCTGTTCTTCAATGCCTTGACACTCCTGTCCAAAATAGCCATCGGCTGCTCTTGATATGACAAGTCCGGTTGTAGTTCCAGCTCGGAATGATCCAGAATATGACTATCATCTTTCACATACTTCCTCAGCTGTGACACGTGGAATACATCGTGAACTCCGTCCAAAGATGGCGGTAACGCCAACCTGTAAGACACCTCTCCCACTCGATCCAAAATCTCGAATGGGCCGATATATCTTGGACTAAGTTTTCCACGCGTACCGAACCGGATTACTCCTTGGTAGGTGATATCTTCAGGAATACATGATCTCCGGTCTGGAATTCCAATGGCCTTCTCTGTGTGTCAGCCCAACTCTTCTGCCGACTCTGCGCTGCCCTGAGGTGGTCTCTGATAATCCTGACCTTGTCTGTTGTCTGAATCAGAATCTCTGGCCCCAAAAGTCTTCTCTCACCGACTTCATCCCAACAAATCGGAGACCTACACTTCCTCCCATACAATGCTTCAAATGGTGCCATCTTGATACTTGCTTGATAACTGTTATTATAAGAAAACTCCGCCAAGTGAAGATGGTCTTCCCATGATCCCTGGAATTCAATCATGCAGGCCCTTAGCATATCTTCAAGAATCTGGATAGTCCTCTCAGATTGTCCGTCTGTCTGAGGATGATATGATGTACTGAATTTCAGACGAGTCCCTAGACTTTCTTGGAGACTCTCCCAGAAATGAGATCTGAATCTGGTGTCTCGGTCTGATACAATACTAACAGGAACTCCATGTAGACGAACTATCTCCTTCAAGTACCTGTCTGCCAGAACCTCTGTTGACTGTCCCACCCTGAATGGTATAAAGTGAGCTGACTTGGTGAGACGGTCAATGATTACCCACACAGCATTATTACCTTTAGGACTTCGAGGCAATGCCGTAACAAAATCCATGGTAATGTGCTCCCACTTCCACTCGGGAATCGGTAAAGGTTGCAGAAGTCCCGCCGTCCTCTGATGCTCAATCTTTATCTGTTGACAAACCAAGCACTTGGCAACAAACTGGGCTATCTCCCTCTTCATAGCATTCCACCAAAACTGCTTCTTCATATCCTGATACATCTTGTTTCCCCCTGGGTGTATGGAATATGCTGAACTGTGAGCCTCTGCCAAAATCTTCTGCCGACCTCTCCTTGGGGAACACAAAGTCTGCTACCAAAATATAAGGCACCATCCGGATGAATACTGATATCAGTCCTCAATCCAGCCTCTACCTGAGCTCGGAACTGCTGCAATCTGGGGTCTTCCTTCTGAGCTTCCTTGATCTCATCTATTAATGTTGACTGAATCTGCAAAGCCATGAGCTGTCCTGCCTCCTCAGCTCCTCGAACCAACATCAAGTCCAATCTGATAATGTCCTGAATCAACTCCTTCTGCTGAGTGATTTGAACAAGCACCCTATTCTCTGGCATCCTGCTCAGTGCATCCGGTACTGTATTGACCTTGCTTGGATGGTATTGCAAGTCAATATCATAGTCCGCCATCAGCTCCAGCCACCGCCTCTGCCTCATGTTCAACTCCTTCTGTGAGAAAATATACTTGAGGCTCTTGTGATCCGTGTATATCAACACCTTATCTCCCAGAAGATAATGCCTCCAAATCTTCAAAGCAAATATAACAGCTGCTAGCTCCAAGTCATGAGTTGGGTAGTTCCGCTCATGAGGCTTCAGTTGCCTAGAGGCATATGCTATAACATGATCATGTTGCATAAGCACACACCCAGGCCTTCCCTGATGCATCACTGAATATGACCATCCCTCCTCTCCCTGAGGGAGTCTTCAAGATCGGAGCTGAAATGAGTCTCTGCTTCAACTGCTCAAATGCCAAAGCACATTCTTCTGTCCATATGTACCTCTCTCCTTTCCTGGTGAGCCTGGTCAATGGAGCTGCAATCCTAGAGAAATCCTGGACAAAGCGCCTGTAATATCCGGCTAGCCCAAGAAAACTCTAATTTCAGTCACCGTCTCCGGAATAGGCCAATCCTTCACTGCTTGGACTTTGCTGGGATCCACCGAGATTCCTTCTGCTGAAACAATGTGCCCAAGGAAGGCTATACTGTCCAACCAGAAGTCACACTTGCTCCTCTTTGCATGAAGCTGTTCCTGCTGGAGGGTCTGCAACACAATCCTCAAGTGTTCTGCATGCTCCTTGTTGTTCTTGGAATAGATCAAGATGTCATCAATGAAGACAACAACGAACTGATCCAGGTAGGGCGAGAACACTCGGTTCATCAAGTCCATGAAAACTGCAGGGGCATTGGTGACTCCGAAAGGCATTACTAGAAATTCATAGTGGCCATAACGGGTCCTGAATGCCGTCTTCGGGATATCCTCTGTCTTCATCCTTAGCTGATGGTACCCCGACTGCAAATCCAACTTAGAGAATACCCGGGCTCCATGAAGCTGATCAAACAAATCATCAATCCTTGGCAAGGGATACTTGTTCTTGATGTAACCTTGTTCAATTCCCTGTAATCAATACAAAGTCTCTTACCACCATCCTTCTTGTTCGCCAATAGCACTGGAGCTCCCCATGGTGAAGCACTTGGCCAAATCAATCCCTTATCAGAGTACTCCTGCAGCTGCTTCTTCAGAATCTCTAGCTCCGTCGGTGCCATCCTGTACGGAGCCTTAGATATAGGAGCTGTCCCAGGCACAGTATCAATTGAGAACTCGATCACCCTTTTGGTGGCAGTCCTGAGATCTCAGCAAACACTCCTGGAAATTCATCCCACACCGGTACTCCTTTCTGAACCTCTGAAGTAGTCAACCGAGTCTTTCTCTTGGTAGACTTCACCTCACCACAAAATTGAAATTCCGGTTGACGGGGAATCCTGAAAATAATCTTCTTCTCCCTACAGTCAATAACTGCATGGTACTGACTGAGCCAGGTCATGCCTAAGATTACGTCGTACCCTTTAGTGTCTAGCACGAGCATATCTATGGCCAAGGTCTTATCACAAAGTTCCACTGGACAATCAGCACAAACCCTAGAAGACATGACTACTCCATTCCCAGTACTAATCTCCCATTTGTGGTCTAACACTTTAACAGGTATAGAATGCAATGCCACAAAATGATCTGAGATAAAACAATGCGAAGCACCGGAATCGAAGAGGGCTAAAACAGGTTGAGAATGCACTCTGATATTACCTGTTATCACCTCCTCAGAAGTCTCAGCTTCCACCTCCGTCAAGTTGTAGGCTTGACCTCTTCCACGCCCTGCTGCTGTCCTAGCTCCCCTCTGGACTGGGCGATAAGCTTGCTGTGGTGGAAGGGGAAGAGCTCTCCTCATCACTGGTCCCTGATTCCTCTGCCCCGGTGGTCCTGGAAGTGCTCTCTGTCCAACCGGTCCCTGAAGTGCTGGCAAAGCTTGACCGCTATCCCCATCCTTCTGTGCGGACAGGCTTCTATGGAATGATCCCTGGATCCACACACCAAAACACATCCATTTGCCCTCCGGCAATTCTGACGAATGTGGCCCGGCTTCTGACAATAACTGCAGAAGGCCGATGGTTTGGCCCGCCTGGTAAGGAGCTGGTCTGAATTGCTGCCTCATCTGCACCTTCGCTGCTCTGAATGGGCCTCCTCTCCCCATTGTGGAAACGGCCTCTTCATGGCCTGGTTCCTCATCTGATCCTCTTGCTTCTTCTCCAACCCACGCTCCACTTCCCGAGCTATGGTAAGAACCTCTGAATAAGTCTTCAGCTGTTGGGGCATTAAGAACATCTGAATGTCCATCTGCAAGCCCTGCTGGAACCTACTCGCCCGCTTCTCCTCGTCCTTTACCATGTACGGGGCAAAGCGGCTCAGTCTGAGAAATTCCGCGGCATACTCGTCCACGGACCTACTCCCTTGCTGAAGCCTGATGAACTGCTCTTCCATGTCCTTCTGAGCAGTGACAGGGAAGAACCTGCTATAAAAGCTCTTGGAGAACGTGTCCCAGGTGACAGGTTTCTCCAATCTGGCCTCCTCAGCTAGCCACCAAGTTCTGGCTATGTCCTTCAGCTGTATCTTGGCGACCTCCACTTGATTCTCCTTCGGTACTCTGGCCGCATTCAACAAGTCTGCGGTATCTGTCAGCCATTGCTCAGCATCCAAGGGCTTCTCTTCTCCCGTGAAGATGGCTGGTTGCAGTCGCCTGAAGTCCGATACATTTCCGGGCCTCTGCTCCTTGGGAGCTGCCAATTCCTGCCGGAGGAGCTCCGTCTGCTGCTGCTGGTTCTCCATCATAGTCTGAATGACTCTCAGAATATCCACATGGTCTCCAGTGGGTCCATTCGACGCTTGCCCGGAGTTGTTACGTCCCGTCCTCCTCTCCATACCGATTGGTAAAAGACAACTGGAATTGGAAAAACGGAAGGAGTTTAGGACACAAGGGATGGAATCAAGAAGGAATCAAGAAGGACTAGATAGCTTTGTACATTGTAGTTGGCACCAGCAAATTGTTAATTTGCTGCTTGATTGTACTTTAGGTGTGAGAGCCTAGGCTCTGATACCAACCTGTAACGCCCCGATTCCACAGATACGGGGACGTCACTGCGACGTATATACGTAGGCCAGAAATTGCTCCACACGTATATACGCTAAGCATAAAGTACAACAAGAAACAGAGTACACGACAAAGCGTGGTATCTATACATATGCCAACACAAGAAGTACACATACAAAGTTATCACAGGATATTATAAAGTATTACACGTTATATGTGTATTACATCATAACCAAGTTCAAAAGAAATATATACAGATATGTATACAAAAGCTCACAAGTAGAAAGAGGATCTCGTGAATCAAAAGGTAAGTCTGGCACGAAGGGACTGGGACTAGTCCGCCTGCTCGCTAAAGAAAGCCTGATCTTCGGTGGATGGCTCCACTTCGACCCAGGCCTCGGAATCTGAATGTGCAAATCCAAGGGATCAAGACATATAACAATGAACAATATATATGGCCAAATGGCTAGGATACATGAATAAAGAAAACTGGAACGGTCTAATGAATATAAACCAACAGGTAAGGAAAGCATATATAACTGAAGTCAGAAAGAAATGAATGCATAGCTCTAGTCTATTATTATTATTACTTGCTTTACTGTGATATCTAGCTATGTGACCCAGCGTCCCAGCACACATAGATCCATATCCTAGTAACTCAAGGTTGTTATTGGAAACAGCGGGGGTATCGACGAACTATGTTTACAGTGGACCCCGTACATGCCCGGGATAACGGTCCAGGATTGTTCCGTTGCTTGGTGACGGAAGCCAGCCGCTAGGCTATTCAGGAGGGTCTTATGTATGCCCTTAGTCATGACTGATTCAGGAATAGGGAGCAAGCACTCCCCTCGGTCCCCTGGTGTACCGCAGGTTAGACCGGAATATGATTGTACAATATACCTACTACCACTGTAAACACGAACACGTATCGATATCCGCATATTCCCCCCGACCCATATGTAAGTTGGTGCTTTTTATGTAAAAGTCAAGTGTATCATGCTTAGTTTTAAGAGATGGCATGATAAGTGGTGATATTACTGTTTAACATGTCATGAACGAGTATATGCAATAATAAGTCACGAGGTAACAAGAAATACATCCATCCAGTAATAGGTCATGTAGAGCCAGTATTGAAGCATGAACAAGCAAGATATAATACACATGTAGCAAGTATAAGAACCAAATTCAGAACAGAAGTTAACTATGACACACAGTCAGAATTAGTCAACTAGGGGTAAGGGTTAGTCGACTAATAGGGAGCTCTAGTCGACTAACAGATACTTAAGTCGACTAAGTCTGTTGATACAGAAAGTTGGATTTCTGGTCCAGGGAGGATTAGTCGACTAGGGGAATTCAGGAGTCGACTAATAGTGATTTCCAGAGAGTTGAGATTTATGTCCAGAAAAGATTAGTCGACTGATAATTGGGGTAAGTCGACTAATACTGTGTCTTCCAGAAAAACTAAGTTTCAGCTAAGTGTTCTAGTCGACTAGTTCTTAGGGTAAGTCGACTAATCGTGGGGAAAAACAGTGAACAGAACAGAATTTCTGGAAGTGTGTTTGATGGTCCAAATCATGTTTTTTTTGGTGACCTAGGTGTACAAGGAGTGTAGATACAAGTGTTCTAGGGCTAATTCAAGTCTTGGTGAGTGAAATACTCACTTGGAAACGTTAGATCGAAGCTCTACGAGTCCGGGAAGCGGGTAGTCGTCAAAGGCACCTATGAGATCCTTGGCGACGAAGTGAGCCACGATCCAAGCTTCAATTCAGTTGCTTGGGCTGGAGGGAAAGGTCTTGAAGTGTTCTTGGAGCTAGGGTTCAGTTTGAGGAAGAAGAGGGTTTGTGAGAGCTTCTCTTCTCTTGAGTTGAAGTGGAGGAAGAAAAAGAGGTAAGTTGCAAATGAAAACCTATATATAAGATGGGGATTTTGTAAAGGAGATGGAATTTGTGTAGAAAGGAGGGGTTTCCTTGCAAAAAGGAAGGGGTGAGGTGTCCCTCACCTGGCCACTGGCCGGCTGTGGGAGAGAGAGAGAGTGAGTGGGGTTAGGTGGGAGGGTGAGTGGGAAATGAGGTGGAAAATGTGGAATTTTGGGATTTTTGAAAAAATGTCCGAAATTCAAGTATTTCGGAATGACCCGAAAAGTTTACCAAAAATCAAGAATAAGATTTTAAGACTCATGGTGAAATTCGTTTGAAGAAATAATTTGTAGTTTTAAAATTAAAAATCCCGGAATCAGTCACCTGCCGACTCCGTTGGAATTTTCATAAATTCGTAAAATCTCCAGAAAAAGAGTGTAGGTTGAAAATATGATTCTAAGGAATAATGCCTAAAGGACCATTTAGAAATTCCTAACTTCTTGCGAGTTAAAAATCCTGGAATCGGTCAGCGGCACTGGCCGACACCGGTTTTGAAAATATTTAATTTAATTCACGAAAATTCCAGAAAATCATATAAAATCTAAAGTGTTGGAAAATGACATTTGGAACTGAAATCGGTCAGATACAGGAGTAATTTGGAAAACACGATCGAAAGACTGAATACGTAACAAAGTACGTATTCCGGGAACGGGGTATTACAGTAATTAAGTTCAGATCAAACCTGAACTTGTTCGATCTAATCAAGTTATAAACCCCATGAGGAGGTTAGGCATAAAAGGGAGTGAGATGGATATGAAATCAACAGTTGTTCAATTGTGCATTGTGTGGGCGTATGGAACATGATGGTTATTCTCGGATTTGGACGTATTCAAGTCAAGGCGGAGATTGTTAGGATTTTGATTCAAATACATTGTGAAGGTAGACAAAGCTTCAAAGGTCAAAGAACCAATGAGCACAAAGTGATGCTTGCAGTCTAGTCGACTAGGATATCTCAGTAGTCGACTGATCAATCGATTTGGAACACAACAGAGAGTTGGTTGTTCTCAGTAGTTGACTTATAGTATTGATTAGTCGACTATACACTCATTTGTTGACTAATCTAGCACATAAGTGACTGATAGGGCGGTTCTGATAGTTTCTTTTATGGATCTGTTTCCAGTTTGATTTGAACTCGAATTTTCTTCTCTTCTGAGGCGGTGTTGTTCATATTGCTAGAGTTTGCATAGGATTGAGATGATCATATGGTCTATAAATAACCCCTGGAGGGTGGTCTTCAATGAATTATTCAATAATCAAGAAAAAAAGAGAGAGATTCGTGAGAGAAGTTTTAGTCATAAGAGGTCGTTGTTCTAGGCAGCGATCAAATGGCTTGTAATTTTTTTAGCAAGAGGTGTAAATGTTTCTCATTAATTCCTCCAAAGTTTTATAAAGTTTCTCTCCCTTTCTCCCATAGACGTACACACTATCTGTTTGATCAGTGGAGTCATGTTAAATTGTGTGTTGACTTTATTTACTTCAGAATATCTCATTTCTTCTTCTCGTAACTCGATGATCCTACTTTCTGCTGCGTCGTCCTAACGATTTGTATTAAAGCATATCAGTTCGTTGCAACAATTGATATCAGAACGTATCGATTGGGGGCAAAGTCATGGCCAATTGGCCTAAGTCCAATATGGACTCCATAGTCTAACTCAACCACAACCGGCACAAAGCCGCCATCACAAAGCCAATCTGAATGCATAAGTCATATAAGAAACACAAACCGATTGAGGGGTGGCAATGCTAGCATAGCATGTGTGTGGAGGGTTTACTGAAGATTTTCTTTTTAATTTCTCAATATATAAAACTACAAGGAAGTTATTAAATTTAGGGCACATCACCGTGCCCCTCCTAATTCCACCCTGTTTTAATGAGCCATTTTTATACCTACATCAACATTTGCATAATTCAAGATAAAGTGGACACTGGATAATTCCTAATGTAATAATATCTTACAAACTCTCTGGTAAACTAAGCTAGTTGTACTAATATCATTAGGGGCCATACTACTATTTGGCAGACAAGAGAAGCCTGATAACCATCCAGTGGGATGAAGTCGATATATCGAAAACTAATAGGATATAGTATAATAGTTGTGGTGTCATTAGCATTTTCCTAAACCATATATTTATAATAAAAATTCTATAGAAATGAATGCTTTATAGATCACTTACTGTTTCATTGCACATTTTCTACCGCGATCTGATATCATTTCCTCCGATACCTCAAATGCAACGACAAACTTAGGGATGTCAGCTGGGCCAGGCCAGGCACAACCCGCTTGGGCCCGGCCCAGATCCAGCTCCCCCTTGGACCGGACCCGGGTTTGGGTAAAGCGGCTAACCGCCCGGCGGGTTGTGTCTAGCCCGTGCCCAGGCCCAGCACGTGCCAGTCCTGGGCATGGGCTTTGGTACGTCCCGCCCAGACCAACCCGGCCCGCCTGCTCAGCCCTGGCCCGCATCTCCAGGGTTTTGTAATTTTTTTTTTTGCAAACCCCCTCCTAACAGCTCCCCCAATGACTATTTTGACTGTTGGGATGCTATTTGTAATTTTTTTGCCAATAACCCCCAACGGGTAGAATGAGCTTATGGTGATTTTTTCGTAAATAATTTTGATATTTTGGCATGATGAAAATCACAGGTATCAACTTATCCTGCGATTTCCGTCATGACACGTGATTTACTAACCTTCTGGCATTTGTAGTAGCATTGGAGTCTACTTTAAGTTCAGGTAGTCAAATGCTTACTAATACAAGAAACTGTTTGGCGTCAGATGCAATCAAAATGACCATCTGTGAGAGGGATAGACTTGATGTGAAAAAAGAAAGTCAAAATAAAACAATAACGATCTCATCGAAGAATCCTTAGAAGATGAATAAAGACTTTGTAATTTTTTTTATTTATGAATGATAAAATATTTGAAGACTTGTATTTTTTATATCATGAATAATAAATTTTAATTTTTAATTTATACTTCAAATATATCCATTTATCCATTTTATTTGATCATTAATTAAAAAAAATTACATTTCATTTAACAACTTATAATTTTCTATGTCAATTTTTTCACTTAGGAATTTTTAGACTTTTGAGATTTTTTTAGAAACTTTTTTAGATTTTTAAAAAAAATTAGTATGAACTTAAGATTTTTAGATTTTTTTTTTCATTTTTTTCAATAAGTAGTCGGGCATGCCCGGGTCCAGGCCAGTCGGATCTTGGGCCATACTCGGGTTCCCTAAAGCCGAAGCAGGGCCAGCACTGTTTGGCCGGCGGGGTGAGCTCGGGTCGTCCTGCCCCTTTGGCCCGCCAGCCTCAGCCCGGTTGACACCCCTAGACAAACCACACACCATTGCGGATGTGTGGTCAGCATGGTCTCTAAATAGGAGGCCTAAGTGAAATTTCTATTTCTGGGTCATCGTCACAACAACGATATCCTAGACTATTTGGCGGCAAAGAAACAACAGAATAGAGAAAACATGACTAGCTTCAACTTGCACTGAAGGACAAGAAACATGGCGCATTTTAGCTGATGTTTCATTTTGGGCAGAGTTACTCTCTGAGGCAGCCAGGACCAGGGCAAAAGATCGTTATCCCACCTCCACAAGACAGACAAAATGATAATGACGCGATGGATTTCGATGTGAACTCAGATACCATGGGTGACTCCATGGACGGACATGTTCATCTTTTCAAAAAGTTAACTTTTTAGGTGAAGTTCTCTAAATCCTTAACGATGTGGTCTTCATGTATGCTTATCTTTCTTTACACTTGGAAAATCATAAGCTCCATAAGGATCACAATTATTCACCGCGCGTGGCACAAATTGGACATGCCTTCCGTGAAGGGAGCACAGCTGTCAAATCTTCAAAAGCATAAGGGCCCATCAATAGAGCCTTTTTGCGCCCATTTGGGGTCGAACATCACCCACATACTCGATTAAGTTGGGACACGGTTCTAATACCACTAGTAAGGACTTGGAGCACTTTACCAAAAGACTAGCCTTCTAGGTGAAATTGCTCAAATTTTTATACACTTAAAATCATCTCCATGTCTATCCGATGTGAGACTATTTATTCGACATCTAACTCAACATATCCTATCCTGCAGGAGTGATTGCATCATTTTCTGCAATCTCTCGACTCTTGCACATTGCTTTTGTACACCGATAAATCTCTTGTCGGTCTTTTATTTTGCCGTGAGGAGTGAGAATTTCAGATGATTGTCTGTGCCACCTATTTCATTTCCCTTTTATGTTATCGGTACTTCTGTAGCTTATTTCATTAATATCTTAATGAACCGCGGGATCATAATCCATAGTTTTGTTGCAGTCAGAATACACTTGGGTCTGTTTGGTTATCGTAATTGGCCGTAATTCGTAAGTCGTAATTGGTAAAGTCTTTTACAGTTGTAAATGAGTTACATACATGTAAGTTTTACGGTGTTTGGTTGGTAATATAAAGTTGTATGTGGGAAAATGTATTGTATTTTACGATGTTTGGTTGTCGTAATGTGTAAGTCGTAAGTGAAAAAGTTGACCACAAAATTAACTATTTGGTGATTTAAAAAGTTTTAATATTGCAAATAAACATTAAAAATGTTAAATATTAAAAAAAATTAATATTAACATAAAAAAATAATACAAATTTGCATGACCATAAAATTAACTCTAACTAGGCTATAAGTGAGTGGTAATTGAGTTGCAAGTGAGTGATAGTTGAGTTGCATAAACCTTTTACGAATTACGGTGCAAACAAACGTCGTAGTTGTAATTAAATTGTAAATCATTTATGAATTATAGACTTTTTTACGTTTTACGACGAAACAAACAGTACCATGTCCACAGGCTCATAGGATCACAAGATCCGAAACCTTCCATCTGTTTGGGATAATTAATCGCATGCAGCATGAGATACCAAAACCGATCAAATCGTAGGAAACTAGGCTTTTGATGTCCTACAGAGGGAACAATTATTCTGAAGGGGAAAAAAAAAAAAAGATCCACACTGTCACGAGAAATATTAAAATAAGAGTAATGGATTTCTGGGAAATGGCTGCTTCGTGTTGTGAGCCAGGCTGGCTGATTTCCCTAGAAGTTTCTAGATGGCCGGGTGAGCCACGTCAGCACCCGCACACAAAAGCGCTGCGGCTAACATTGATGCCCGTACAGAAAATCCAGCCCGCGGATTCTAAAGAACTTCAATTAGGGGTCGTTTAGCTTGATTTGGTGTGGCACCAAATGCATTAGGGGCCGTTTGTTTCGCGTAAAATTTCGTAATTCGTAAATGACTTGCTACCTAGTTACAACTACGACGTTTGTTTGGACCGTAATTCGTAAAAGACTTACGTAACTCAACTAATACTCACTCGCAACCCAGTTACCACTCACTTACAGCCCAGTTACAGTTAATTTTGTGGTCATACAAATTTGTAATATTTTTTATATTAATATTAAAAATTTTAATATTTAATTTTTTTAATATTTATTTGCAGTATTAAAACTTTTAAAATCACCAAATAGTTAATTTTGTGGTCAACCTTTTCACTTACGACTTATACATTATGACAACCAAACACCGTAAAGTACAATACACTCTCTTACTTTACAATTTTATATTAATAACCAAACACCATAAAATTTACTTACATGTAACTCATTTAATTGTAAAAGACTTTACCAATTATAACTACGAATTACGGCCAGTTACGACAACCAAATAGACCCTTAAAGAAAAAAGATTTCGGTGCTGCCTCGCACTGCTATAGCACACGACACCAAATATCTGACTTGCTATAGCTAAAACTCGGATTCGGATATCAAATATTAGATTCAACACAAATTCCGATCAGATTCCAGTAAGAAATGACGTAATCTGAAAGAAATATTTTCTTGCTTAGTTATACTCAGATCCAATTATACATATCGGGGGAATCAGATACAAATAAATATATACTTTTCAGTTTGAGTTCGAATCTTACATAAATCTGAATACACCCGACATGTTTACAGGCCTACTCTGCAATGTCTAGCAGAGAAAGGATAACCGAAAAACAAGAAGCAAAATCCCCTCTATGAATTATTTTCCAGGACTGTTTGGTCGAGGGTGAAAATGAGGTTGTGAAGAAGTGAGAAAGTGGTAATAGTTTTCTTTAAAACTTGAGAATTAGTTAGGGCCTGTTTGTTTCCCCGCAAAACGCCGCAAAATCGCAAGTCGTAAAACTCTTTTCCATTTTCAGCTGTTTGTTTCGTTGCAAAACATTTCGCAAAATACAACTCTCATTTCCCACTTGCAGTTGCTACAGTTAAATTTGTGGTCATATAAATCTCACTTTTACACTCAAATTTTCCCACTTGCAACTGCTACAGTTAATTTTGTGGTCATGTAAATTCTACTTGTAATACATTCGTAGTGCCAAAGCAGTTACTTGATAATCAATATATAATTTAATATTATTAAATATTTAATATTTTTAATAGTGTTTAATTTCTTACCGAATTATTTTATACTGGTATTTTTTAGTTTTTTATTATTTTTAAGATTGTTTTAATATTTACTATTTTATTATTTTAATTTAATATATAATTTAATATTGTTATTTAATACTTTATTATTTATTAATATTTACACCAATTTTCTTAATATTTTATTAAATTTAATATTTTATTAATATAACAATAATGTGTTTTAATATAAAATTATTTATATTTAATTTATTTATTTCTTAATATAAATAATTACTTTATTAATATTATAATATACTTTAAAATTATATAATATTTTATTATGTTAATATTGTAATAATTCATTATAATAATATCATAATAATATTTCATTATTAAATTTATAATTATATTTTACTTTGTTAATTTATATTTTTATAATATTACGATATTATTATCATAAAATTTAATATTATAATAATCTTAAGTATTTTATAATATTATAATATTATAACTATATTTTATTAATTTTCTTAAGATTTTTTTAATAGTTATGTTTTATTAGTATCCTTAAAATTTTATTCAGTTTCTTTAGATTTTCTTAAAATTTTATAATTACTTATTTAGTTAATATTGTAGTAATATTTTACTAATTTTACTAATATTTTATAATATTATTGTTATAAATAAAATATTAAGATTATTAATTTTTTATCTCAAATTTATTAACAATTTAATTTGTAATAGTAGATTTAATTTAATAGTATTTATAATATTTAAATTACTGCTACAGTTAATTTTGTGGTCAACTTTTCCACTTACACTTTTACATTACCAACCAAACACCGTAAAACACAATATACTTTATCATTTACGCTTTCACTTTATCAACCAAACACCGTAAAACATAATATACTTTTCCATTTACACTTCACTTTATCAACCAAACACTGTAAAACACAATATATTTTCTCTGCTAAAGTTCATTTTTTCCATTCTCATTTTACGACTTACGACTTGCGACGTTTTGCAACGAAACAAACAGGCCCTTAGTAAATTTTTTGGTGTTTGAGTGTTATTGAGAAGTGTGGTTTGAAAAATGTTTTGTCTCTTTCGGTGTTTGGATGATAATGTGAAAGTGGAAGTGAAAAAGTTGACCACAAAGTTGACTGCAAAATAATATTAAAATAAAAATTAATTAAGAAAAATAAAAAATAGACTGTAATTACAATGCAATTGAGAATTACATGAGCAAAAAATTAACTGTTTTGTGTTACAACTTATTACAAATGAGATTTACATGACCACAAAATTAACTGTAACAATCTGAAAGTGAGGAAATGATTGTGTAAAAGAAAAAAGAGAAAAGGAAAAATTTTTTTTAATTTTTCTTTTTCTATATTTAGATGAACAGCGAAAATGAGAAAGGACACTTCCAACTACCTCAATTCAAACAGCCCCGAGTAACTATCTTGGAAAATTAAAAAAAAAAAAAATTGAACAAATTACGGAGAATAACCTTTAGGGCCTGTTTGGTTCGTTGCAAAACGTCGCAAGTCGTAAGTTGTAAAATGAGAATGGAAAAAGTGAACTGTAGCAGTGAAAATATATTGTGTTTTACGGTGTTTGGTTGATAAAGTGATGTGTAAATGGAAAAGTATATTGTGTTTTACGGTGTTTGGTTGGTAAAGTGAAAGTGTAAATGGTAAAGTATTTTGTGTTTTACGGTGTTTGGTTGGTAATGTAAAAGTGAAAGTGGAAAAGTTGACCACAAAATTAACTGTAGCAGTGATTTAAATAATATAAATATTATTAAATTAAATCTAATATTGTTAATTAAATTGTATTAATAAATTTGAGATAAAAAATTAATAATCTTAATATTTTATTTATAATAATAATATTAATAAAATATTAATTAAATAAATGATATAAAATCTTAAGAAAATCTAAAGAACATTAATAAAATTTTAAGAATACTAATAAAATATAAATATTAAAAAATTTTAAAAGAAATAAAATAGTAAAAAATATAGTAATAATAATAAAAATACTTGAAAATTATTATAGTATAAATTTTATTATAATATTATTGTAATATTATAGAAATATAAAAATAACAAAGTAAAATATAATTATAATTTAATAATAAATTATCATTAAAGTATTATTATATTGAATTATTATACAATATTAACATAATAAAATATTAATATAATAATAAAAATTATTATGATATTAATAAAGTAATTTTTATATTAAAAATTAAATAACTAAATATATAGTAATTTTATATTATAGTATAATATTGTTATATTAATAAAATATTTACTCTAAATAAAATAATAAAAAATGGAATAAGTATTAATAAAATAATAAAATATTAAATAAAATATTAAATAAAAATAGTAAATTAAAATAGTAAAATATTAAATATTAAAACAATAATAAAAACAATAAAAAATTAAAGATTAAAAATATAAAATAATTAAATACTTTATTACAATATTAACATAATAAAATATTAATATAATAATAAAATTATTATGATATTAATAAAGTAATTTTTATATTAAAAATTAAATAACTAAATATATAGTAATTTTATATTATAGTATAATATTGTTATATTAATAAAATATTTACTCTAAATAAAATAATAAAAAATGGAATAAGTATTAATAAAATAATAAATATTAAATAAAATATTAAATAAAAATAGTAAATTAAAATAGTAAAATATTAAATATTAAAACAATATTAAAAACAATAAAAAATTAAAGATTAAAAATATAAATAATTAAATACTTTATTACAATATTAACATAATAAAATATTAATATAATAATAAAAATTATTATGATATTAATAAAGTAATTTTATATTAAAAATTAAATAACTAAATATATAGTAATTTTATATTATAGTATAATATTGTTATATTAATAAAATATTTACTCTAAATAATAAAAATAAAAAATGGAATAAGTATTAATAAAATAATAAAATATTAAATAAAATATTAAATAAAAATAGTAAATTATAATAGTAAAATATTAAATATTAAAACAATATTAAAAACAATAAAAAATTAAAGATTAAAATATAAAATAATTAAATACTTAAATAAGAAATTGAACACTATTTAAAATATTAAATTTAAAAATATTAAATTATATATTGATTATCAAGTAACTGTTTTGAATTGGTGTACTACAAGTGAGAGTTACATGACCACAAAATTAACTGTAGCAACTGCAAGTGAGAAAATATGAGTGTAAAAGTGAGAATTAAATGACCACAAATTTAACTGTAGCAACTGCAAGTGAGAAAATGTGAGTGTAAAAGTGAGAATTAAATGACCACAAATTTAACTGTAGCAACTGTAAAGTGGAAAAAGTTTTTGCATTTTGCAAATGGAAACAAACAAGTGTAAATGGTAAAGTTGCAAAACTTTTTGCATTTTGCAAAGTTTTGCAACCAACCAAACAGGCCCTTAGACTTTCCTGAAAACTTTATAAAAAGCCATTAGAACTTTCTAGAACTGCTGACTAGGCTATCCAGTGTCCTATCCACATTGGATCACTTGCAAGTAACCTGGCACCACAAAAAAATATCTCCCACAGTCCCCCAATTCACTTTCCAGAACCTTCCGTTTCCCCTCCCTTGTCATGTCACCAATAAATTGAACCATAAACCCTCGCAGTACACTCACACTCACATACCCACCTGTCCAAAGGTAAGCTTCCCACTTAAATGCCAAGAACTCTCACACAGACGCGCCCCCCTCCTCCTCTTTTTACTCCACTCTGTTCAGAGAAAGACACGGATCCTGGCATGGCTTTGGCCGAGGTGGAGGAGGAGGTGCCGGCGATGGCGGCTGCCCCTTCGCCGATGCCAGGCTTAAACGAGACTGGGCCGCCGCCATTCTTAACGAAGACGTTCGAGATGGTGGAGGACCCGGCAACGGACTCTGTCGTCTCGTGGAGCCGGGCCCGGAACAGCTTCATTGTGTGGGATGTTAACAGGTTTGCAGCCACCCTGCTGCCGCGACACTTCAAACACAGCAACTTCTCCAGCTTCGTCCGCCAGCTCAATACTTATGTAAGTGAGGCTTCCTTTCACTCTCTTCAACAAATTGTGAAATCATAATTAATCAGAAGGAAAATAGTACTGACAACAACAAATGTTTGCAGGGATTCCGAAAGATCAATCCCGACCGGTGGGAGTTTGCGAACGAGGATTTTTTAGGAGGGCATAAGCATCTCCTCAAGAACATCAAGCGAAGGCGGAACACAGGTTGTCTTGAACTATCAAGTTCCGGGCACGAAACTGAGTTGCAGAGGCTGAAGAGTGACCGAAACAACCTGATGATAGAGATATTGAATCTCAGACAGCAGCAGCAGAGCTCACGGGCGCATCTAGTTGAAATGGAGGAGAGAATGCAGTGTACAGAGAGGAAGCAGAGGCAGACAACAGCGTTCTTGGCGAGAACGATGAAGAACCCTGCGTCCATTCAGCAGTTGCTTGACAGAAGCGAGCAAAGGAGAGAGCTTGGGAGTCCAGGGAAGAAGAGGAGGTTGCCGTTGAGCTCGAGTGCAGAGACTCTGTTCTCTGCTGCAACGAGCAGTGATGAGAAGCAGAGTGGGGAGATCGGGGAGGCTGTAGATGAGAATTTTAACACATTAATCAGTGCTGATTTGATATGGGATGAGCTGATGAGTGAGGATTCGATGGTAGCTGGG
This sequence comes from Agave tequilana, assembly GCA_038442645.1. Classification (NCBI taxonomy): domain Eukaryota; kingdom Viridiplantae; phylum Streptophyta; class Magnoliopsida; order Asparagales; family Asparagaceae; genus Agave; species Agave tequilana. The sequence goes on along the minus strand of JAVJIF010028220.1, from coordinate 40,492 downwards.
GGAGGAGCCGAGGAGGGCGAATCGTCGGAGATCGATGTCGAGGTGGAGGAGCTGGCTGCAGAGCCCAGTGAGTGGGGGAAGGAGGTGAAGGAAATGGTGGAGCAAATGGAGTATCTGGGTTCAATGCAATTTTAGTGTATTTTGTGTAGGTTTGTTTTTGTTGTGCTCTTGAGCATACTTTTGGATATATGGTGTACTTTTGGTGTATATATGAGTAAAATGTGGTTGTGTATCTGAATTTTTTGAATTTGTTCACTCAGCTAATTTCTCAGATAATTTGCATTTTATTTGTAATTATGGTTTCAAATGTTTGATTCCTTATGCATCGTAAAGTTATCCCTACGCAGCAAAAAGCTTATTCATGACCATTAACCTCTGAAAATGGGCGTAGATTATGTCTGGTCTGATGTATGGAGATCAACTAATAAAACATAGAGATATATAGTTTATCATATAATATGCGCTACTGCTGGACAAAGGCTCGCTCTATCATGACAATAACATAAAGCTAACGGCAGATTCCCATGAGAGGGGAAAGGAAAAGACCAACAGCAGATCATATACAACTTTTGACATACAAACTCAGTTCAACTGAAGTTGAAACAATTTAACAAATAATCTTGGTGTGGGGATACAAATGGAGCTCAAATACAGTATATATGCAGCTCAAGCAAGACTTTTCTTAACAAGCTTAGTATACAAAAAGGCCTGCTATACAGAAAGTTGTTCAACTGATTTCGCCAGATACACCTAGCTAATTGTCTCGTGCCGTGGTAACAATACTTGTATCTACAACTTCGGATATGCCTCTTTTTCTACCATAAACATCAAGAAACTCCTGCGGTACAAGATAATGTGTATATAGGAAGTGGGCCGAATTGACAAAACCACTGGTGCAACATACAGACTGTCTTACTGGAGTAAATCATCTCATTTTCCTTGACCGCATGACGCCTACTGACGTGAATGGCGATGAAGATATCGCTGGTCTATCGAATTCCTCCTCCTCTGCGGTGAATGCTTTTTCCAAAACACCTTGGAGTTCCATATATCTATCCCTTTGTTCTTCTGAGTGTTCTCAGTCCTGAAAGAAGCAATGTCGGTCAGATCATCGTCCATGATCTTGTTGAGGACCTCTGAACGATGAGGGAAAAAGCGCTTCCCTAGCTCCACTGGCAAAAGCCATTTTTGATTGTTAGTATCTTGAGATAACACTGAAGATTCTTCGCGTTGGTGGTGTCATGCATTCTCTCACATATGATCATGTTATCGTTTTCATAAAAAATCAAATTTATCATTCCGAACTATTGTTTGAATCATACGAGCACTACCACTTGCGGCCACTCTTATTCAACAAAGACATGGTCCATTTATCTGTGACCCATTTCTTAGCTATAGGTAAGTGGGAGTGATGAAATATGTTGCCATTTGCCAGAAGTTGGAGCGTTAGTCCGTCAGGGATTTTTTTTTTTTTTTTTTTTTTTGCTTTTTCATAGAACTGTACTGAACAAAATAAAAGCTGACTCTAGTTAGATACCCAGTATTATAATATGCTGAAAAATAATGTACAAATTACTGCTAAGTTATTTAAATTAAACTTTCAAAAAAAAAAGGAACTTCTTTTTTTGACGCACATGCGCATTAAGATTTTTCGAACCCGATAAATCCAATTTCCTTTATTGAGCCTCAATGGGCTTATGTGCGCGCGCGAGCATCCTCTAGTTTCTAACCCACACAGCCTAGGGACTCCATATATAAACACTAAAGAATTCTTTTCCTATTTAATGTGGGACTAAAAGAGCTTTACTTAATTTTTAAACACCTTCAAATGCTAACACCGATCTCGTTGATAGATGGGGTTATGTTATGGTATGTGTGTTAATCTGTCCATCTTTATACAGGTGGATACCAAGGATGTTGTTTCTTTTAATGTGAATACATTGTTTCTTATGAAGAAAGGAAAAACTGAATTGCATTGTCATGGAAGATGATGATGATGAGAGTAATGCCCAAATATATAGCGATACAATCGCATGATAATAGAAACTCATGATAGTTTATATGAAACATGAATTTGTTTGAGACTAGTTGGATACTTTTCAAATTTATGTTATTTTGTGGATTATGAATGTGCAGTGCGCTACTACCTATCTCACTATATCATTGTTATATTTAGGGGCTGTTTGTTTCCCCTTAAAAGGCCGCAAAATTGTAAGTCGTAAAATCTCTTTTCCATTTTCCGCTTTTTGTTTCGCTGCAAAACAACTTGCAAAATACAACTCTCATTTCCTACTTGCAGTTGCTACAGTTAAATTTGTGGTCATGTAAATCTCACTTTTATACTCACATTTTTTCACTTGCAATTGCTACAGTTAATTTTGTGGTCATATAAATTTCACTTGTGGTACAGTTGCAGTCCAAAGCAGTTACTTGATAATCAATATATAATTTAATATTATTAAATATTTAATATTTTTAATATTTTTAATAGTGTTTAATTTCTTATCTAATTATTTTATATTGTATTTTTTAGTTTTTTATTATTTTTAATATTGTTTTAATATTTAATATTTAATTATTTTAATTTAATATTTTTATTTAATATTGTTATTTAATACTTTAATATTTTATTAATATTTACACCAATTTCTTAATATTTATTTAGATTTAATATTTTATTAGTATAACAATAATATGCTTTAATACAAAATTATTATATATTTAGTTTATTTATTTCTTAATATAAATAATTACTTTATTAATATTATAATATATTTAAAAAATATTAATATTTTATTATGTTAATATTGTAATAATTCATTATAATAATATCATAATAATATTTTATTATTAAATTTATAATTATATTTTAATTTGTTTATTTTATATTTTTATAATATTACAATATTATTATAATAAAATTTAATATTATAATAATCTTAAGTATTTTATAATATTATAATATTATAACTATATTATTATTTTTTAAAGATTTTTTTAATATTTATGTTTTATTAGTATCCTTGAAATTTTATTAGTACAATTTAATTTTCAATAGTATATTTATTTAATAGTATTTATAATATTTAAATCACTGCTACAGTTAATTTTGTGTGCCAACTTTTTCACTTACACTTTTAAGTTACCAACCAAACACCGTAAAACACATATACTTCTCATTCACATTTTCACTTTACCAACCAAACACCGTAAAATACAATATACTTTTCCATTTACAATTTCACTTTACCAACCAAACACTGTAAAACACAATATATTTTCTCTGCTACAGTTCACTTTTTCTATTCTCATTTTACGACTTACGACTTGCGACGTTTTGCGACGAAACAAACATGCCCATAGTGTCTAACTTCTTTTGTTGTGCATCATTCATATTCCATATTTAAAAAGCACAAAAAACAGTTGTCTGCTTAAGATATATTACTCAATGATGTATCCCTGTGTGTTGAATCATACTGTACCCAATTGTTTACAATGCTGAACTCAGGTTCTTCTTTGACTCCCTACGCAAAAAACAGACTGGAACTTCTAAAAGACTAGCCACAGACTATTCAACGTTATGAATAAACAAATCCGACATCTAGAACGCTGAACATAGGCCTTGCCCAAAACCTAGTCCAAAAGATATAGACTTTCAAACAGAAGAGTGTTAAGTTTCAATATCATGGATGCACATGTGTGTACCCATGCATATAGATAAAAATTATGTGCATAATGGATACATATACCTACATGCTTCACAGAGGACAAAATGATCCATAGACATAACAGGTATCCTTCCATGGCACCTCTGAAGTCTGAACCAAGATCCTCGCACCTCCACTGCATGATCCACTCTGTTGATAATGATCTCCGCTGATTTAAACATAGCTGCATGAATGGGGTGATCTACACTAGACGCATCTTTAGTAATGGATCTAGTAGTCTTATACGTTCTACTGATGACTAGAGTTCATTTTGTAATCACTATACGTATGTTTTGAAGGGAGTAAAATGTTGTGCGCCGATGACAACAACCAATAGAGAATCTCACAGATCTCCAAGCACAAAGAACACCCAACAAACACAAGAAGAACACACAAATCGCAAAGCACACGATTTAACGAGGTTCGGCCTCAATGCCTACGTCCTCGGGGCAATCCAATGGAGAGATTAATTACTAGGAAGATGTTTACAAATGCTAATAGCCTCTTTGAATTCAAGAGAGCTCCAGCAAAACCCTTTTCGTAGGCTTTCAGGGATCTTCTACAAGATACAAACCCTAGAAAACAATAGCAGCCCTTAAATACCCAGATTTCCGGAACAGCAGATTTCCGCCCAAACCCGACTGTCGGTCGACCGGCCGGTCGACCGACATCCACCCCCGGTCGACCGGTCGGTCAACCGAAATTAACAGAGAGTTGGGCACTTACAGTCAGGGTATTGCGGTCGACCGGCCGGTCGACCGCTCTCTGATCCTGTGCACGTTGTGCACGTCGGTCGACCGGACCGGTCGACCGCTCTCTGATCCTGTGCACGTCCGGTCGACCGGGCCGGTCGACCGGAGAACCCTGTTCTGCTGCTGCTGCTATTTTTCTGCTGCTGTTCACTTCGTCTTCGTCGTCAACTTCCTCGGCGATCACTCGACGACCCCTCGACGATCCTTATCAACTTCCCCATCAGTAAACTCTCTCTTTCCAACAATTCTCCACCTCGGCGAAGATTTTTCCTAAAATCTGAGCCGATCTCCAACGAACCCCAGTCCATCACCTGGCGAAATCGACACACGATCTCGGCGAAATCGACACACGATCTCGGCTTGCGCCCACCGGTCGAAATCGACACACGATCTCGGCGAAATCGACACACGATCTCGGCTTGGAATCTTTGGCTCATCTATTCCTGAAAAACATCGCACATGCCTTCCCTGCACTTCACCATAGGAGAATTTTCATATCTGTCGATTACCAACCGTGGCTCCCGCTCCGCAACTTCACGACCTCACAAAGACTTCCTTACGAGCCAACACTGACTCTCTACTGACTAGCTCTATCTAGTCTACCTGTCTTCCATTGACGGTCCAACCCAGTCTGCGTAGAGCACACCAAACATCATCGGCTTCAACTGGATGCACACCACTCCTTATGCAAGCTCAACATCTTCTAACCGGAAGATAAACCTGTTCATCGAGATCACACCATCTCACCACTACGTGAGATCCAACTGGCCACACCACTTCACCTCTACATGAAGTCTCTTCACCTCTACGTGAAGTCTCTACATCTCTACGTGAAGCTCCAATAGGCCACAACTCTTCACCTCTACGTGAAGATCCAAAATAACATCTCGAGAACCCAAATAACTTCATAAGAGTTGCATCACCAAATGGCTGCGCCTTTACGGCTGACTACGTACCTTTGCCCAAAAGGATCAAGCCAACCGTAGTTCATTTAAATGAGCTTCATCAAGCTCAAATATTGGTACCTGTATCTGCAGCAGTGAACCTGTTTGACCGAGTCATATGAACCTCTTCCCGACCATCATGGAGGACAACGGCCTTCAACTTCAGCTTGTCACGATCACAAGCTTGAGATTCATGCTTCTTTAACCACGAGCGTGGTTTTACCTTGGTTCCAATGGCTGCAAACAACTCGACATCCTCAGCAATGTCGTCAACCTGTTCAGCATCAACCTTTACTTCATGATCTCCACCCGGTGTCACATCCAGTGAAATCACCTCTAATGCCGAACCAACTGAAGATGATGGAGTAACATCAACCTCCACCCGCTGCGATCCAACCTTGGTCTTCGTCCTCTCCACCTGCTGAGAGACGATGGACTTCAACCCTGAAGTCTCTCCAAAAGTGACATTCTTGCTCATCACGATCTTCTTGTCTTCGGGGTCCCACAACCTGTAACTATTTCCCTTGACACCCAAATAGACAAACCTCTTTGCTCGCGGATTCACCTTGCCGTTCTTAGCACTGAAGTAGGACGGACTTTCAAACTCCCGCAGCACACCATAATCTTGAGCAGCTTTCCCAGACCAAATTTTCAATGGAGCTTTACCTCCTATCGCAGTCGATCTATTCATGAGATGGCTAGCATACTCGGTCGCCTCAGCCCAAAACGACCTGTCTAATCCTGCATTAGACAACAACCTCCGAACCTCCTCCAGCAAGGGACGGATTACTTCCTTAGCCAACCCATTTGTACCTGTTGTGAAGTGAGTTTCAATACCTGTGTTCTGGCCAAACTGTAAGAATTGGTTCATATCTTTTCCAACATTACTAAGAAGAAGCTCCTTTATCTTCCTACCTATCTGCCTCTCCATTCTTCCTCTCCACTTCACCAACACATCTAGGGCTTCACCCCTTTGTCTCATGAGATATATCCAAACCTGCCTAGATGCAGAATCAATAAATGAGACAAAGTACCTGTGACCTCCAAGCGATGTCGTCTTAGCAGGTCCCCATACGCTCACGTGAACACGATCAAGAAGACCTTCATTGTGATGAGTACTGGTGCTGAATCTCACCTTCTTCTTGTCCAGAACGCTGTGTCCACCTTCTAATTTACAGGTTGCAGCACCTTCCATGGATTCCTTCTTTGCAGGAGCTTGCAAAGACCTTCCATCTTCGTGTCCGACCTTTCCCTGCCAGTCCTCCGGGCCACCTTTATCTGAAGAACTCGAAGTCTCCACCTGATCTGTCATCATACTACCCTTCAAGTAGTAAAGATTTCCTCCGCGGACGCCCTTCATCACTACCATCGAGCCTCTGATCATCTTGAGAATACCATCTCGAACAGATATCACCATGCCCGATGCTTCCAAAGTACCAACTGAGATAAGATTCCTTTTGAGCTAAGGTACATACCTCACCTCCTTCAACTCTCGAACTATCCCATTATCCATCTTGATACGGACTGTACCCATCCCTTCTATATTACACGGATGGTCATCCCCCATGACCGTGCAACATCCATCCAGCTTCTCAAAGCTAGAAACCAGGCCATGTTCGGGCACACATGATAGGTGGCTCCGCTATCCAAGATCCACTCAGCACTATCTGAGTTACTAACAGTAGGGGTAGTAACCGAGAGAGAGAACACCGAAGAGTCATCATCCGATCCATCCGCCCATGCGAGATTCGCATTGGTACTTGACTCCACCTTCTTACCTTTGGCCTTCGGGCATTCTGCTTTCCAGTGTCCTAGTTCCTTGCACAAGGCACACTGATTTCTCTTCAAATTTCTGAAGCCTGATCTGGACTTCGATCTTCCTCTAACCTCCTTGCCCTTCCTTGATGAACTTCTGCCCCTTACTTCCAGTGCCTCCGCCGATGAGCTTGACTTTGAATGATGCCTCTCCTTCTTCCTCGCCTCATAACTCGACAGTGCAGACGACACCTCATCATAATCCAAGGTCTGCCTTCCATTTAGGAAGGTCAGAGTGAATGTCTCATACTCCTCTTCCGGGAGTGAGTTCAGAAAGATGATCGCCTTATCTTCCTCATCTATAATGACATCCACGTTTACCAAGTCTGTAAGAAGCTTCGTATATCGGTTGATGTGCTCATTTACTGTGCTCCCCTTCTTCATTCGAAAACTATACAGCTTACTCTTAAGCTGCAACCTTGACTCAACACTCTTGGTCAGGTATTTCTTTGCAAGGGTATCCCATAGCTTCTTTGCCGACGTCTCATGTTGTGCAAGATATTTTATGTCTTGCGACAAACATGAACGTATCAAGCCACATGCCGACATGTTCATCTTCGCCCACTCTTCATCAGTGGTTGTGCTCTTCTTCCTCTCCAATAGGAGAGTATCCTCGAGGTTCGATGCATTCAGCGCATCCATAACCTCGCATCTCCACATACCGAAGTTATTAGTACCATTGAACTTAACAACTTCAATCCCTGGGTGAGAGTTCATTGTTCTAACAGATGCAATTTCTTCTGCCATTGAGATTTTCCCTGATTCTCTATCTATGCGGAAGAACAACCAACTTGAAATAGATCTCTACTCAGATAAAAATCGGATTTTTACCTGTCCCTTGAAACCCTAGATCGAGTTTCTTCCCGGATCTACTTCACCACAGATTCAACGAGCCCTCCTTGTGTCCTTCTGAGATCGACACACGATCTCCACGAACACCAATGAAATCACCTAGAGGGGGGGTGAATAGGTGATGGCTATATGATAATGGCAATTATGCGGAATTTAAAAATTTAACTCTAAACAATTAGCACAATACAATATTTCTTGCAAGTAAAAGACAATGTAAAATTGCAAGTAATAAAAGAGATAGAGTTAGAAGAATTTGAGCAAACGCAAACACGCCGATATGTTTCCGAGGTTCGAGCCACGCTCTACGTCCCCGCCTTCACACTTGAAGGATTTCCACTATTGAGGATCCCACCGGATCAACAATACAAGGACAACACTTGTCCGTCTCCCGTGATGACACTTCACCACCTTGAGCACACTAGCTCGCCTTGAGGCCGATGCCTCTACAACTTCACTCAATTACAAAGGAAGTGATCACACTTGATCACTTTTACAAAAGCTCACTAAGCACAATCCTAGAACCAAATAGTAGAGTAAGAGTATGGGATTGTGTAGTGCAAAACAAGAGAGAAGTAGAGGAATAGGATTACAAGATGAGTGTCTAGAAATTTAGGCCTTTGAGAGAAAATCTTGTCTAAAGGAAACTTAGAAATCTTTTGAAAACTCTTGTAAAAATGCACTTGATAGCTCTAAAATCATTAGTCATATCATATGAAGTGACCACCTATTTATAGGGGTCAAAAACAGCCTAAGAAATCCGTTGGAATCAAATCCCAAGTCAAAAACTGTCAGAAAATATAGCTGTTGGAATCTGTCAGAGATTCTGACAGCGGTCGGTCGACCGGCCGGTCGACCGACAACGGTCAAAAATATGGCCGTTGGGGGTCATCGGTCGACCGCCCGGTCGACCCAATTGGAGCGAGAGTTGGGTCCAGAATTCGGTCGACTGGTCGGTCGACCGACACACACTTGCACTTGCATGTCGGTCGACTGGTCAGTCGACCGGTTCCTGACAGTTCTGAAAAATCAGAACTGCCAGAACCTGAAATGCTGGGTTTTGGGTTTAAGGTTTTGGTTAAATGTTTTGGCACTTGTAAAACACTAGAGTATGAGCATATGTCATAGCTCTATCAAAGTAAAACATGTTGATATAAATCTTTTTGACAAAAACTTATTTTTCCAAATATTTTCTTTTCAAAAGAAAAAATCTAACTTGAAAAACATGTTGGATCTAAATCAAGGTAAGAAATGATTTTGAAAAGGCCTTTTGAAGTCTAGAACTTAAATAGAAAGTGTGTGTAAGTGTAAATCCCATAACTCTATTTCTACTATCTAGTTTTGACAAAATATCTAAAATGAAAATAAACAAAACACAAATCTTGAATTCTTTAGCAAAGTCTTGATTTGTTCTTGATCTTTTCTTCAACGCATATTCCCGAAGCTTCCTATGTGCTTTAGCTTGGGAAAGCAAATGTTGGGCGAACTCCAAATGTGTGAGTCTTTTAGTGGAGTCGTCAAAAACCTGTTCTTGAACCTGAAATACTTTTAAACAAGATTATTAAATACATAACTAAATATGTTTTGCTATCATCAAAATAACCGGGATAATGGCCTTTGGGCCAACAATCTCCCCTTTTTGATGATGGCAAAACATATGTAGTTATTACAAATATTTTGGGTAGAGTCTTCAAGTGAAGCTCCCCCTCAACACATGCATATACTAAAAAATATACTCAGGCATAGTATAGCAACAAGATAAACATCCAAGATCACATATCCATGCCAATAAAATATTAACTACTCATGTCATATCATAGATAAAGGAAATGAGTCTCATACATGACATAAATACATAAAACAAAACATTCATGTCCATAACACAAAAAAAATAAAAGATGTCCAACACAACAAAATATGTCAAGTACATAACAAAATAACAAAGTGTCACAAAATATCTCTCTCTAAAATCTCTCCCCCTTTTTGACATCATCAAAAGGGGAGGTCACTCTGCACTGCCAGCACCGCCGTCATCATCCTCATCGTCGTCGTCCTCGGAAGAAGACTCCGCAGCCACCATCGTCTGGTCACCATCAGCATCAGACTTGGAAGAGGAAGAAGAGTCTGCCCCCTCAGAATCATCAGCATCAACTCTGGGTCGTGGTGGCACAGTAGAAGAAGGAGCTCTGGCTGGAAAAGGAGGACCTCTGGAGGGAAGAGGACGAGAAATGGTCGTGGGATCAGGTGGAGCCATATTGAACTTCGTATAGAGACCCTCAAGTTGTGAGTCCATGTATCTCATGGAATCAGCAAAATAAGTCATGTCTGTACGAAGTCCCTGATACCGTGCATCCATCTCAGCACGAAAAGCAGTATCTCGCTGCTCAATCCAGGCCTGATGTGCCTCGATCTGAGAGCGTACTGCAGATGAAATGAGAGACTCTAAATCTGAAGGTGCAATGGGTGCAGAAGAAGAAGAGGATGGTCCTGGAGCTGGAGGAGGAACAGGAGGGGGAATAGGAGGTGGCACAGGTGCTTGTCTCCGCAGCTGGGCTTCCATCCTTTTCAGGAGAGTCCCATCAATGTTAGGTGAAGGATTATCATACTCAACAGAAGAGAGATCAAAATCTAAGGCCTCGAGAATACGGGTAATCAGCATGCCATAAGGCAAGCTTCTCCCGGACAGACGGATTTGTTCAGAAGCCATGTGTGATGCAATGAGACGGGGTACATCAATTTTAATGCCTCGCAGAAGGCAATAAATGATAAGAGGAACAGGACCCCTAGCATGGCTGAATTCGCCAGATTTTGGGAGAAGGTTATTGAAGACAATCTTGGCTAGGACTTGAGATTGTAGAGTATACCTACTTACAACCTCGTTCCTTACCAAGCCGGGGTTGTTATCCCCGTGAAGTAAAGTGGATGCGGTGAGTGCAGACTCACCCTCCGGATATTCTCCAAAATCCTGTAAATCATTGGAATAAACATCAACTCCACCAGGGGAGAGATGTAGGATACTAGCGAACTGGTCAAGGTTGAGCTTGATATCCCTACCTAAGACTCTGGTATAGAGAGTGTCCCCTTCAAGAGAAATGTTTGTATAGAAGTAGGGCATGAGGGGTGAGTACACTTTCTCTCTAATGGTCACAAACCTCTCTAAAGAGTTGTTATGCATGATCCGGGCAATGTCCAGGTGTTCAAGGTCTTGGAAGACAACAAATCTTCCAGAAATGAGATTTCTCTTGGACAAATTGATATACCTATGCTCAGCAACCTCATTAACAAAGGGGTTTTTAGGTTTAGGAACATGGGAAGAGGGTTTAGCAGGAGCCTTGCCTTTTTCAGATCTAGTTCTCTTAGAGGTAGACATTTTTGAGAGTAAAGATATGATTTTTAGGTTAGGGCTTGATCTAGATACTAGGAAACCTAAAGATCTTGACAAGTAATGGAAGAAATTGAAGCAAGAGATGATCAACAGCAAGAAAGATTTGATTTTTACCTTGGAGAAGAAAACTGAAACCCTAATACTCCAAATCCTGAAATACTCCAAATCCAGCGGTTGAAAAGCCTTGAAACTGAAGATCCACAATCTAAAGGAGGATTATGAAGTGGGTTTTTGAGGGATTTTAGATCGGAAGAAGGATTAAAAAGTTAGAAATTTTTGGAGTGGAGAGGAGTCGGGTTCGTCGCCAGCGAGTGAGGAGAGAGAGAGGAAAAAAAAACGAAATTTAAAGCAGATTCTCGCGTGTTCCCGATGCCCGGTCGACTGCCCAGTCGACCCAGAGCAAACCGAGAGCTCTGTAAGTTCAGACGGTCGACTGGTCGGTCGACTCGGCAGATACAGAGAGCTCGCGGTGACAAGTCGGTCGACTGGGGTTAGGGCCGGTCGACCGGTTTTGTCTGAAAACCAGCAAACAGATTCTGTTAAAAAAAAATTTTTTTTTTTAAGAAGAAATTATAACAAATAAAATATGTTATATTATAACATACAGGAATACATCAATCAGTTTTAAATCTTCATTTAGATTATCGCATCAACAAAACTTCACACAAGAAATGTTTTAATTTTTATTTTACATATTTAAACAAAGATATAAAGATGTTGAAGCCGAATACCCAGTGACGGGTTCTGAACTTCATCCTCTTGATTCCTCTTGAATGAGTTGAGGTGCGCAATTGCCATCTTTAAGGTATTTGTTTAAACAAGAAATTTTGATTATTAATTTATACTTTTGAAAAATAGTATATACATATAGATACAAAAAAAAATATGGACATGTGGACAAATATGACATATGGCGTAAAAATACAAGACATGGAAATTAACACAAGGCATGTACACAACATGATAGAAATGTAGTTCTATATAAGCATGTATCAATGGAATACAAAGGCAAACTATCAATTCTATACACATGTATACATAATCAAAAATCAACAACTATTTAAAATGGAGATGTTACCAATTGACGGGCAATCTCCAAAAATAGGTGCCTCCATGATAGCGATGCAAGCTAGATTTGAACTTTGAGCTTAGTTGCATCTACCACCCGGGCACCGTCTCCCCCTAAGTCTTGGAGGAAGTAGATCCACCTGTATCACCTACATTTGGAGGATCTTTTGGTACCCAAATCTTTGAGGGTCCTTTAGGGTTAGTTCCGGGGCGAACCCAAACATATTTATTTTTAACACTATGTTTAGCATAACAAAATTTTTCTAAATGGCCTTTGCGGCCACAATGCGTGCAAACATAAATTCTACCACTACCATACATGTATGCATGCTTATGTGTGTGTGCATGTGTCCGTGCATGTGTATGTGTATGATGTGCATGTTTCCCTTGGGGTACTCCCTTAGGAAATTTAGAAGCTATCTTTTTCAAATCAAATGCATAGCTTTTTAAATTTGAGTCCAAAACTTCAACACGTTTTTGGATCTCAACAAAATCATTTTTATCAATTGAAACCATGGGGGTTTTACCCTTATTAGCTAGTTTATATTTTTCAAAATCATTTTTCAATTTTTCAAATGCACTAGATAAAACATCTTTTTCTTTAACAACTATTTCAACCTTATATTTCAAGGCTTCATTTTCTCTTTTTAATTTCTTATTATGAGATTGTGAAATCTCATACCTATTTTGCAATTCTTCAAAAAAATGTGCAAGCTCATCCATAGTTAACTCATCCTCATCTAAAGAGTTTTCGAGAGTTACCATAGGTGCATCCTCCCCATGTGCCATGAAACACATGTGCGCGGCGTCGACTTCCTCTTCGGATTCCGACTCCGTGTCATCCCAAGTAGCCACCATTGCTTTCTTCTTTCTTTGCCCGTTCTTGGATGTGGTCGCTTGTAGAGCGGGGCAATCGGCAATGAGGTGACCGATCTTCTTGCAATGGAAGCAAGGACCGGGCTCCTCTCTTTTTCTTTCAAATCTCCCTTGAGGTTTCCCTCGCCGGAAATTGCTTTGTCTTCCCTTTTTGTAAAACATCTTGCCCACCTTCTGGATGAGCATGGCGAAGTCTTCATCGCAATCATCCGATGAGTCGTCCTCCTCAATGGTAGGAGTGGCTTTGAAGGCAATGGTCTTCTTCTTGGGTGCCTCCCTTTCTTCTCGAACCTTCATCTCCATCTCATGTGTCTTGAGATTTCCGATGAAGCCGGAGAAGTCCATCTCCTCTTTGTCGTTGAGCTCCTTGAGTGTCGTCGCCTTGACTTCCCACGCTTTGGGAAGAGCTCTAATCACTTTCCTTATCTTTTGATCATTATCAATCTTGTCGCCTAAGGAAGAAAGAGCATTAGTTATTTTAGTAAAACGGGTGAGCATGTCATCAATGCTCTCATTATCAAACATGTAAAAATTCTCATATTGAGAACGTAGCAAGTCAACTTTGGCTCTCTTGACTTGTGACGTTCCCTCATGAGTCACAAGCAAAATGTTCCACACTTCATATGCGGATTTGCAATTTATGATGCGTGCAAGGTCATCTTCATTAAGTGCTTGTGTTAATGCATATTGTGCCCTAGCATTAGCTTCATAGTCCTTGGTGGTATCCTCGGACCATGCCTTCTCATCACTAGTGGGTTCAATGAAATCTTTGGTGATGGACCTAGCTACCCTAACTCCTAGGGATTTTAAGAAAAGGTTCATCTTGACCTTCCAAATGGGGAAGTTCAAGCCATCAAACTTGGGTGGGGACTTAATGCTTGAGAAATCTAGAGATGCCATGTATGATGAATAGAATGCACAAAATATAATGAATGCAACAAATGTATATAGCCAACTAAAGGATCTCCCTAAGGTTGTTAGACCAAATCTAGGGTTAGGCTCTGATACCAATTGAAATCACCTAGAGGGGGGTGAATAGGTGATGGCTATATGATAATGGCAATTATGCGGAATTTAAAAATTTAACTCTAAACAATTAGCACAATACAATATTTCTTGCAAGTAAAAGACAATGTAAAATTGCAAGTAATAAAAGAGATAGAGTTAGAAGAATTTGAGCAAACGCAAACACGCCGATATGTTTCCGAGGTTCGAGCCACGCTCTACGTCCCCGCCTTCACACTTGAAGGATTTCCACTATTGAGGATCCCACCGGATCAACAATACAAGGACAACACTTGTCCGTCTCCCGTGATGACACTTCACCACCTTGAGCACACTAGCTCGCCTTGAGGCCGATGCCTCTACAACTTCACTCAATTACAAAGGAAGTGATCACACTTGATCACTTTTACAAAAGCTCACTAAGCACAATCCTAGAACCAAATAGTAGAGTAAGAGTATGGGATTGTGTAGTGCAAAACAAGAGAGAAGTAGAGGAATAGGATTACAAGATGAGTGTCTAGAAATTTAGGCCTTTGAGAGAAAATCTTGTCTAAAGGAAAACTTAGAAATCTTTTGAAAACTCTTGTAAAAATGCACTTGATAGCTCTAAAATCATTAGTCATATCATATGAAGTGACCACCTATTTATAGGGGTCAAAAACAGCCTAAGAAATCCGTTGGAATCAAATCCCAAGTCAAAAACTGTCAGAAAATATAGCTGTTGGAATCTGTCAGAGATTCTGACAGCGGTCGGTCGACCGGCCGGTCGACCGACAACGGTCAAAAATATGGCCGTTGGGGGTCATCGGTCGACCGCCCGGTCGACCCAATTGGAGCGAGAGTTGGGTCCAGAATTCGGTCGACTGGTCGGTCGACCGACACACACTTGCACAGTTTTGTGCATGTCGGTCGACTGGTCAGTCGACCGGTTCCTGACAGTTCTGAAAAATCAGAACTGCCAGAACCTGAAATGCTGGGTTTTGGGTTTAAGGTTTTGGTTAAATGTTTTGGCACTTGTAAAACACTAGAGTATGAGCATATGTCATAGCTCTATCAAAGTAAAACATGTTGATATAAATCTTTTTGACAAAAACTTATTTTTCCAAATATTTTCTTTTCAAAAGAAAAAATCTAACTTGAAAAACATGTTGGATCTAAATCAAGGTAAGAAATGATTTTTGAAAAGGCCTTTTGAAGTCTAGAACTTAAATAGAAAGTGTGTGTAAGTGTAAATCCCATAACTCTATTTCTACTATCTAGTTTTGACAAAATATCTAAAATGAAAATAAACAAAACACAAATCTTGAATTCTTTAGCAAAGTCTTGATTTGTTCTTGATCTTTTCTTCAACGCATATTCCCGAAGCTTCCTATGTGCTTTAGCTTGGGAAAGCAAATGTTGGGCGAACTCCAAATGTGTGAGTCTTTTAGTGGAGTCGTCAAAAACCTGTTCTTGAACCTGAAATACTTTTAAACAAGATTATTAAATACATAACTAAATATGTTTTGCTATCATCAAAATAACCGGGATAATGGCCTTTGGGCCAACAACCAATACCTCTGATCTGAGATCGACACACGATCTCCACCGGATCAGATCTCGAGCCCTTCGAATCCTCAGAAATTCCAAGCGCAACCTGGAAGCTCTGATACCACTTGTTGTGCGCCGATGACAACAACCAATAGAGAATCCCACAGATCTCCAAGCACAAAGAACACCCAACAAACACAAGAAGAACACACAAATCGCAAAACACATGATTTAACGAGGTTCGGCCTCAATGCCTACGTCCTCGGGGCAATCCAATGGAGAGATTAATTACTAGGAAGATGTTTACAAATGCTAATAGCCTCTTTGAATTCAAGAGAGCTCCAGCAAAACCCTTTTCGCAGGCTTTCAGGGATCTTCTACAAGATACAAACCCTAGAAAACAATAGCAGCCCTTAAATACCCAGATTTCCGGAACAGCAGATTTCCGCCCAAACCCGACTGTCGGTCGACCGGCCGGTCGACCGACATCCACCCCGGTCGACCGGTCGGTCGACCGAAATTAACAGAGAGTTGGGCACTTACAGTCAGGGTATTGCGGTCGACCGGCCGGTCGACCGCTCTCTGATCCTGTGCACATTGTGCACGTCGGTCGACCGGACCGGTCGACCGCTCTCTGATCCTGTGCACGTTGTGCACGTCCGGTCGACCGGAGAACCTGTTCTGCTGCTGCTGCTATTTTTCTGCTGCTGTTCACTTCGTCTTCGTCGTCGACTTCCTCGGCGATCACTCGACGACCCCTCGACGATCCTTATCAACTTCCCCATCAGTAAACTCTCTCTTTCCAACATAAAATTGCATCATTTTTCTTCTATATATGTTTTAGTACATGAACTTTACGCTAAGAGGTGTGGATTACTGGAAAATAATGTATGAAATACTGCTAATCTAATAAAATTAGACTTTCAAGAAGGAAGGAACTTCTCTATTTTGATCGACGCGTGCAGAGCACTGTCCTTAAGAATAGATTGCGCCCCTCTGAGAGAGTATCTCGATGCAGCAGGTTGATGGCGGCCTACCCTCCAGGATTCAACGATCGCTGGCCCTACAAGCGTGCACTCGCAATGCACAGGCCCTCGAACAGCTCGGTTTTGTTTCCTCCAGAGATGCAGGAAAGAACTGAAGAGTCCAAGGAAATTTCAGAGGAAGAGGAAGATGGTTGAGTTCTGTTCTTGAGAGCAGGGAATAGATACTTTATAAAGAGAGTTTATCATCATTAGTAAATCGTTGGGAAGAGAAAACAATCCTCGGAGAGAGAACCAATCTCCAGACAGAGGAAGAAATCTTTCCTTGTGCAGAGAAACAAAATTACCTTAAAAAGTGTCACTACAAATCTCAACAGCTATATTCGACCGAAATAACTACAAATCTCAACAGCTATATCCGATCCAAATATTATGACAGGATTTGAAAAGATTTTATTTTAATTTTAAATCTAAAAATAAAATTGGCAAAACTTAACCTATTTTTTGGGCACACCCACCTGCGAGGCTCTGAACGCATTAAGGTTTTCTAAATCCGATAACTCAATTCCTTTCATTGGGCCTCAATTGGCTTATGTGCGCGTGAGCACACCCTAGTTTCTAACTCACACAACTCATTATGAAAGAGACTCCATATATAAACACTAAAGAGTTTTTTTCCTATCCAATGTGAGACTAAAAGAATTTTACTTAATTTTAAAATACCCTCAAAATACTAACATGGATCATTAATTTAAAGTAAGGGGAATGAGATCTTAGCACATGTAGGATATTTCCTCCAATAGCATTGACCTCCATACCGCAGTGTACATACATATATACAAGCTGAGGATTGAAGTTCCTGCTGGAACCAGTGAATTTCAACGGTTCCATACTGGTTTCAGTAAAGAATCAGGGACTGGATTCAAAACAAGCCTTAGAAATCAGTAACAGTCAAAACCTAGCATAATCACATGAAAAAAATACAAAAAATTTGAAAGATAGGTAGCAAAATTGTGAATCTGGGTCGGATTCATCCATATTCCTTCAAAATCAAAAGGGGGAAATGGATTTTACTAAAGTTGTGTCCTGGAATTTAAAAAAAAAAAAAAGGGAATATTGTGAAAGAAAAAAAGAGATATTTCATTACTCTCCCAATTGATTATTTGTCCTAGGTATGTTGATATCCAAGGCTTAAAATATAAATAAAGGGACAATATATTATGTGGACATTTTGTTTTTATGGACTACTAGCCTCATTTGTTCTATTATTTAAAAAAACCATGGAGTTTATGACCACTTGATTACTGGAGAAAAATATTTGTGCCACATGATTTTTCATCCCTATGTTGCTGCCCAAGAGATAAACATGAACATTTAGATTTCTCTACCTCCATACAAGGACATAGATCATATCCTCTACATATCACTATGCGTATACGCATTTGGAAACATGTTATCAGGTGCTCAACAACAACTAAGTCATTTGTCCCAAGTATTTGAGGTAGGCTACATGAACCAAAAGAGAATTACGCTGGGTCGGGCACATGGATCAGCTTTCTCCACTCATTCCTATCGAGCAATATGCCTTCACTAAGACCTTTAGCCTCTATATCTCATCGTATTACCTCCATCCATATTTTCTTCGGTCTCCCCTGCGCTCTTTTAACTTACCCTAAATTGATACGCTTTACTCGCCAGACTGGCGCATCTGTAGGTCTGCGTCGCATATGATCAAAGCATCGTAGGCGGTTTTCTCTCATCTTCTCTTCTATAGAGGCTACACATATCTTAGTATGAATATCCTCATTTCTCACCTTATCTCTCCGCGTGTTACCACACAAACAAATAGTGTGGATCATCTATAGAACACCTGTTTGGTACATGTTGAAAAATAGTATTAAGATTATAATGCCAGTTCCACTAGGAGTAGTAGTTTTGTTATTATGCAATTGTATGCTTATATATATTATCGGGCACTGCCCTCATTTTGCAATTTTCAGATTCTTCAACTGATTTGATATATAAGAGCCTCTTAAAAGTTCTTTATTGATTATTGTTATCCGTTGTTCTCGAATTTGCGCTGGGCAGCATTCATGTAGCGCATGCCTAACATTGGGCCACTCTTCTCCTTACACAGTTTTTTTTTGGATTTTTCTCGAGTCCGCAGTCGGTTACGTCTTTTTCGATATTGCTGGCGACGTCGATCACTGTCTTTGCGTCGAGAATCGCCTTGCATCTGTTTCAAGATATCCACTTTTAGCGCTTATGATCATCAAACAAGGGAATCTTTCCCACAATTCTTTTGGAGATTAGGAAGCTGTTATTTTCTTGAAGCACTCAAAGTAGTCAAAACTCAAAAGAAACTCACATGACATGACAATTTTGAGTTTCTAATTACGTTGACACCAAGGTCATCAGCAACAGCTTCTGCTCACCACAACCCCGGCTTCATCTTCTACCGAAAGTGGCAGCAAGCTGATCTTTACAAAATCGAGTAGATCTGGACTGTGTTTCTTCGGATCTCCCAACCAAACCCGACCCGGATAATCTACTGAATCAGATTCGATTCACTTGGTTCAGATCAAATTCTCATCCTGCTCTGACCCAAACTCAGACTTCGTCGTCGACTTGAATTCAGACCCGGTTCAATCTTAAGTTCCACCTTTTCGATTCTGGCTTTCTTCTCTGATCACTAGAGCCGTCAGGTTCTCCGACTTCTTCTTTTTTGTTCGACACCACATTAATCTTCATCGGTTTCTCTTCTTCGACGGATTTGTCACCATCAATCATCTCTTTTTCGATAGATTTGTCACTACCGACAGTCTCTTCTTCAATAGATTTGTCACTATCGACCGTCTCTTCTTCAATGAATTTTGTCACTGACTTTTTTTTCTCCATCAACAGATTTTGTATTATTTTAATGTCCACCTTGTTTTAAGCAAAAGAGGCACAATGAGATTATGGAGTCACTCCTGACTATTCTAAAGAGATTTATAGACTCAAAGTATGCCTTGCCACTCACGAAAGAGATTTAGGTGAAGCTTCAGAAAGTTCTTCCTTATTTATTGGAATCCATCATTTCTTCTCCTCCTCATCATCCACGCTCATTCAAATTCTCGATGTTTCATCTATCATGTCTTAGCGAGGGGGTGTTGAAGATTTTACTATTTTTATTCATCAGTCTTCGAAGAGCGTCACACGATTAACATCAAGCTTCAGATTTTTTAGCAGATATTTTTAAGATTTTATTTTATTTTTATTTCTTTTATCCAAACTCATAATTTCTGTTTATCGTGAGTTTGCGAAGGGGTATTAAAAAATAGTATTAGGATTAGGATTATAATACTAGTTGTATTAGGAGCATTAATTTTCTTATTATGCACTTGCATGCGTACATGCACTCGGGCCTTATCAATAATATGTAATTTTCATATTCTTCAACTCATAGAAGAGGTTTTTAACTCCTAATTTTAGGAATTTAAACAAACTCCTTGATCATGTGCGCGCACACATGGAGCAGACAATTTTCTCTCATGGAGTACCTAGTTTAGTTACTCTAGAATCCTTGAGCATGAAATGGGTAAACATTCGTCCAGGTGAGCACATTAGACGATAATGGATGTGAGCAATAACAAAGATAGTCTCTCCTTGGGGACACATTACACTTGTACAAGAACTGTGCATGACATTATACTGAAAGGAATTCAGCCTGTTAATGAAGCAAAAAGAAGTTAACGTGAGCTGTGTACTTCCAGTGAATGTGAGTATTTAAAACCTAACAAATCAGTTCCTTTTGCATCATAGAGATACAAATAGCTCCAGATTTATAGAAAAAGAAACAGCAGGCAACTATCTTACCTGAAAGATACTCTTCCTTGATCTTGAAGGGTGTTTCATTTAGGTCCACCGCTGGCCTCTGCCTTCCAGTAGGCTGGGCTTATGTGGAACCTAAGGTGAATTCTAAAGTTCCGTCCACCTGAGCAATGTCCATGGCGACTCTTGCTTCCATAGGGAAGAACATCCTTGCTAGAGCGACTGCAAATGCAACCATAACAAATAAATCAACCAAACAGTGAGGTCTTAGGAGATCTTATATGAATTTTGAATTTCATGTTGACAACAGCAAAGGCATGTAATGTTGCATGGCTATGAAGCAACTGGAGCCTTTTGATTTAGACAAACAACAAATCTAATCCCATTCCCTGATTGACTTTTATTGTGCCAAGCTTCCTAATTTGTCTTCTTAGCCTTGAGGTCTAGGGAGGGCTGTTAATACCTATGGTTCTGCTGATGTTCATATAATATCAACCCTTAAATCCAAATGGAAACCCAATTCAGCCAAGGGTTAGAATTTAGTTTTCACATCAAGTTTAGATGTTAATTGGATTTATACAGATACTAAAAATAAAATAATTTCATATCATAATGTTTCAATTCTGCTATGTGAAAATTATCAATAAGCTAGTTTATATTCATATCAATCAATCTGTGTGTTTGCTTCATATTGTGATCTAAATATTTTTGTTGAATCACAAACAAGTCGCTATTCATTGGGGAATTCAAGCCTTGATTTTATCTTTTGATCAATCTTAACTTTAGTGGAATCTACTAATAGTGACCTTAATTATATGGTGCACAAGTAAAATTCTGTAAGATGCCAAATTGACCTTAATTATATGGTGCACAAATGCAATTCTGTAAGATCCAAATTTGGAGATTTCAAGCATTTGTATATTGATAAAAGAAAATTCCAAAAGGCCAGTACACTTACATCATAAGGATCATAAGGGAGAGGAGACACCGCAAAGAGAGAAGAATGATGCCCCATATTGAGAAAGAAGTCGAATTAGGGGAAAGACATCACATGAAAAGAGAGAAAACTCCAGTGGAAGAGAGAATTTGTCAGGCCCCGCTTCTTAAAATACGTGAAAACGGAGTCGCGACGAGAGTCAGCGACGTATACACGCGAGAAAAAAAACCTACGTATATACGCTAAGGTTAAAGTAACCTGAACAAGCTATATAATCTATATGAAGAATCAGCATCACAGCAATAATACATATAATATCTACACATGTTCTCAAATGAAATAAGAAATGGAATAGAAACTAAGTCTGATATACATGAATTAAAGGATAATAGCATGAATAAATAAAGGCAATAATATCAGAATAGGTAGAGAGACTCCAGCTCCTCGCAACAGATACGATCTCGACGAAACCTGATCAAATAAACAAAACATCTAATATCTGGACATGCAAATTCAGGGTCATCAGAAAGCGACCCAATGAGTGTGTAAAATAAAAGGAAAAATGCGCATTCATATAATGTGTGAGCATATGAAATAAAATTATAAACTAGAATAAGACTGCAGTAATATGCAAACAAAAATAAACAATAAATAAAGCATCAGTGATAGATGCAAGGTGTCCTTCATAATCTATATATCATGTGGGTAGAGTCAGTTAGTAGTAGAGTCAAATATCCAATCAAGTCATGTGTACAGTCAGGTGTCTATTACACTATATGTGTGTGTGTGTGTATATCAGGTGGGTGGAGTCAATCACAGTATACAATAAACAGTTTATCATTATTAATTATATCAGCGAACATCGATTGTCACCTTAATACACGCATCCCATACTACGCCTACTACACATGTCAATCAGGGTTCTAAGTTATTGAAACTGTTCAATTGGAGACATTATCATGTTTTAGCTGGGTTCTGTACATACCTGAAACCACGGCCCAATCACCTGGCGCTGAATCAGGTCATACCGCTAGGTAGTCAATAACAATAACAATATGAACAATACATGATGTCAGTCATCCCCTGAAACTCTGCAGTGGAATCGTAATTCTGCTGCGCAACCTGTATCCTAGGTCCACCCAAAATATAGACGCTATCTCATCCATGAATTTTCTCAATCCCGGTGTAAGTTATTTTTTCACATTATTATTTAAATCAATTAATATCCATATTATTTTGATTACTGAGACGATATGGTGACAGTAACAATATCAATGATGTAACAATAACAATGTAAACAAAATTTAGTGTAAACGGTAAAACAATAAAACAATACATATGTTACGGTCTGATAATATTTTCCCAGTAACTTTCAATAACATGAATTAATACAATAACGATTTTAGATACCGCTCAATAAATAGTCTCATTTAGAACTGATCAACATCTCATCCATCTTGTTAGAGATATCAATGACAACACGTGATCCATGTGAAAGATACCCCTCATGAAATCAATCAGATCCTCAAATCTCTCCATGATTATAGGAACACATGGGACTCATGGATTCATGTACCATGTGTTTCTCATTCTTTCTCTCAGTCAATATTTTTCTATTATTTCTCTCAGTCAATATTTTCCTATTGTACCTCCTAAATCAATGTAAACATGTGACCAATATGTGTATATAAATACAACCAAGAACCATAGCTAATGACATCTTATCTTTACACAAATAAGTCTTCTTCTTCTTATTCTTTATCTTGGTATCAGAGCAACTCTTGTACCATGTCGAGTATTTCCTCTTCATCTTCCCTCACCTCCATCCAAACACTTGCATCCATGGTTACTCCCAATCCCAACATCACTCACTTTCTAAATGTCAAACTCGACAAGGAAAACTATCTGCTGTGGCGTTCCCAGTTCCTTCCTCTTCTCAAGCTTCACGATCTCGAAGGCCTCGTCGACGGAACCTCTCTATGCCCGGTCCGGTTCCTTTCTTCTACCGAGAAGGATGCTCAGCCCACTATCAATCTAGAATACACTCGCTGGATCAAGCTTGATCAGATGCTCTTATGTTGGCTTATCTCCTCGCTCACTGAGGCTGTTCTTGCTCATGTCGTCGGCCTCACCACATCTCATGATGTGTGGTGCTCTCTGGAGCGAATCTTTGTGTCAACCTCCAGAGCTAGAGTGCAGCAACTCAAATATCAGCTGCACATCATCAAGATGGGTACCTATTCTATGTCAGAGTACATCCAGTCTGTCAAGTCCATCGTGGACAACCTGGCGGCAGTGGCTAATCCAGTTGCCGACTCCGACCTCGTCTCTATCTTACTCAGTGGTCTGTCTCCCAAATATGACTCGTTCATCACCTACGTCAACACACGAGTCGACCCTGTACTGTCAGAAGAACTCATCGGCCTCATGCTTAGCCAGGAGATTTATCGTGGGCGTGTTATCACTTCACCAGACTCCACAACCCTCATCTTCCCTTCTCCTGCGGTTCATACTGTTTCCCGCACTCCAAGCTACCATCAGCTCCATTTTTTTCCGTGATCGTGGACGTGGCCGAGGCAGGGAGCGCGGTCATGGTCATGGACGTTCCTTCTTACCGTTACATCAGTCCACCAGTGGTCGATCTCAATGCCAGATCTGCAATCGTTTTGGCCATTATGCTAACAAATGTTACAATCGTTATGATGATTCGGCTAGCCCAACTGCTCTTCTCTACTCTTATGGGAATAGTCCAGTCGATTCCAACTGGTATGTTGACTCCGGAGCCACTCATCACCTAACGGCTGACATTGCGAATCTGGCGGCTCACTCCGAATATCAAGGACATGACAGAGTTTGCATGGGTAACGGGACAGGTTTGCCTATCCAGCTACTGGTGCTTCTTTATTGTGTTCTCCTGTTTCTTCCTTTGCCTTGAAAAATCTTTTACATGTTCCTGATATCACCAAAAATCTTCTGTCTGTTAGTCAATTTACTGCTGATAATAAAATCCTTCTTGAATTTCACCCTGACTCTTGTTTTATTAAGGATATCTCTACTCGAAAAACTCTACTGCGGAGACAACTTAAGGATGGTCTGTATGTCTTCTCCCTGGGGAATCATAACTTCACCGCCTCTCCCCAGGCTCTTCTCGGTGAGCGTGCATCTTCCTCAGTCTGGCATGAGCGCCTAGGTCATCCCTCCACTAGAGTTGTCTCCAGTGTTTTATCTCAGCATCAACTTCCTTTCCTCCCTGATCGTGCTAGTACCCCTCTTTGCATCCCCTGTCAGCAAGAAAAAAGTCACCATCTTCCTTTTTCGTCATCTTCCACGATTGTTACTACTCCTTTAGAGCTTATTCACTCCGATCTATGGGTTCCGTCTCCTGTGTCCGCTGTAAGTGGTCAACGCTATTATATTAGCTTTATAGATCATTACAGTAAGTATGTTTGGCTTTATCCTTTGATAAATAAAAGTGATGCTTTCTCCATTTTTCTTGAGTTCAAAATTCATGTAGAAATTTTTTTTGGGCGTTCCATTGAAGCACTCCAAACTGATGGTGGTGGCGAGTTCATCAAATTTAAACCTTACTTGTCTTCTCAGGGTATCGCTCATCGTTTATCTTGTCCACACACTAGTGCCCAAAACGGCACCGCAGAAAGAAAGCACCGCCACCTTGTCGAGACCGGCCTTACTCTTTTGGCTCGGTCAAATGTTCCATTTCATTACTGGCTCTATGCTTTCCAAACTGCCTCATTTCTCATCAATAGAATGCCCACCCCCATTCTCCATAATCTCTCTCCCTACCAGAAATTATTTCATAAAGTACCTGACTACCTTTCCTTACGAATTTTTGGTTGTGCTTGCTACCCTCATCTGCGTCCAGACCAAACTCATAAGTTTAGTTTTTGGTCCACTCAATGTGTCTTCTTAGGTTACTCGGCTTCGCATAAAGGTTATCAATGTTTGCATGTCCCCTCTGGTCGTATTTACATCTCTCGGGATGTTGTGTTCGACGAATCTTCCTTTCCTTTCCATTCTCCTCAGCCCTCCCTCTCTCCCCCTACTCCCACGCCTTCACCACCGATCCCCATCTCCATGCCTCTGTTATCTTCCATTGTTCCAGTCCCCTCTTCTCATGCGGGTCCCACCATTGACTCTTCTCCTCCTCCACTACCACCTCCATCACATAGTCTTTCTTCATCACCTCCACAGCACCCACCGATGAGTCCTTCTCCTCGTCCTCATCCTCAGGCTCTCCCAGTCCCCCTCCTATCAGGACCCACCATATGGTCACCAGAACACCAAAAGTCTGGCTAGCTACCCGGTATCCCATGCCTACCTGTCTCATGGCTGATTTGGCCACCACTCTTGTCGAACTCACATGTTTCACGCAAGCTTCTAAAGATCCCAAGTGGCGCCAGGCAATGGACTATGGCCTCAAACAGGCTCCACGGGCCTGGTTTTCTCGCCTCAGCAGTTATCTAGTCACATTGGGCTTTGTAGGCTCCAAGTCTGACACGTCTCTCTTCCTCCGTCGGGTCGGGACAGATCTTCTTCTGGTTCTTATCTATGTGGACGACATCATCATCACAGGTAATGACTCACGGGCTGTCACTCGTCTTATTCAAGAACTAGGCTGGGAGTTCTCATTAAAAGACCTCGGTCCACTGCACTATTTCTTGGGCGTGGAGTGTCATCGTACACCCTCAGGTCTATTTCTCTCTCAACAGAAGTACATCCGTGACTTGCTTCTCCGACTCAAGATGGATGGTGTCAAGCCTGTTAGCTCGCCTATGGCCACTTCCTGTAAGCTATCCAAGATTGTTCGCAAGTCTCTCTCTGACCCCTTTGTCTATCGAAGTATTATTGGGGCTCTATAATACTTAAGCTTTACCAGACCCGATATTGCCTTCTGGTG
Source organism: Agave tequilana (assembly GCA_038442645.1). Lineage (NCBI taxonomy): Eukaryota > Viridiplantae > Streptophyta > Magnoliopsida > Asparagales > Asparagaceae > Agave > Agave tequilana. The sequence continues at coordinate 13,910 of JAVJIF010028220.1, read as the reverse complement.
AACAAGGTCGCTCAGTTCATGCAAGCTCCAACCGATGAGCACTGGAGCGCTGTAAAATGGATCCTCCGTTACCTCAAATCTACCATTCAACATGGCCTTTTTCTCTCTCGTCATTCTTCTGTACAGCTTACTGCTTACACCGATGCAGATTGGGCAGGGTCGATCGATGATCGAAAATCTACCAGTGGCTATTGTGTCTTTCTTGGTACAAATCTCATTTCTTGGAGCTCGAAGAAGCAGTGTACTGTGGCACGATCTAGCACTGAGGTAGAGTATAGGGGCGTGGCCAATGCTGCAGCAGAGGTCGTTTGGTTGCAGTCATTACTTCGTGAGCTTGGAGTTCCACAATCTCCCCCAATAGTTCTCTGTGACAACCTCGGTGCAATATATCTCTCGATCAATCCTATTCGTCACTCCCGCTCCAAACATGTTGAGATCGACATTCATTTTATGAGAGACTATGTCGCCAATGGAGTCCTGGATGTTCGGTTTATCAGCACTAAAGACCAACTAGCAGACATCCTTACTAAGCCTTTGAGCTCTTTAAGATTTTCTATGCTGAAGAACAAGCTCTCGGTTCTTTCGAACCCGCTTCGCTTGCGGGAGGGTGTTAGAGATATCAATGACAACACGTGATCCATATGAAAGACACCCCTCATGAAATCAATCAGATCCTCAAATCTCTCAATGATTATAGGAACACATGGGACTCATGGGATTCATGCACCATGTGTTTCTCATTCTTTCTCTCAGTCAATATTTTCTTATTATTTCTCTCAGTCAATGTTTTCCTATTGTACCTCCTAAATCAATGTAAATATGTGACCAATAAGTGTATATAAATACAACCAAGAACCATAACTAATGGTATCTTATCTTTACACAAATAAGTCTTCTTCTTCTTATTCTTTATCTCATCTGCACTAGGATACAATAGTAACAGATCTATCAACCTATAGTCTCAATACAATCATCATGAATATCAAGTTTCACTTCATGTCAAAGTATCTGACATCGTAAACCATCACCTCAATAAATCAATAACCAGCTATCTCATTCCTGTCGATCTACTATAGTCCTTTATATTATCAGTATATTCATCTTCTAGTCACCAATATATCAGAGTCTCACATAAAGAGTCAGCTACGTCTAGTCATATCCTCACTATCATATAACAGTAAGATCATCGATCAAGATCATCACATATTCTCACTTATATCAAGGTCAATCACAATATCCAACATAAGAAATATACATCTCAGATCAACTCCAAATCTAAATAAGTCCATACATAGCTCCAAGTATCAATGTAGAATCAGTCTTCTAGTAAAGTAACATCATATTCTATCAGTTCACAATATCCAAAAAAAGGATTCTAAATAATCATCAAATAATTGCTTCATACTTCACATGAAATATATCACTCATTCACAAATACGAACTAGGCTAATCACTAGGTCCAATCAGATCATAGTCTAAGGTATACCACAAATAATCCTGAATCTGAAATGGTAAACAATCTATCCATGAAATAATACTCAGTGATAAGGCAACGAATCCATAAGCATATAAATATCGAGACACATCTAATCCATCATCTGTAGTCTATCTAACTTGTTTGGACACATATATTACATAAATATTATAACATTCCTACATATATTCTGTAATGAATATTACAAATAACTTGTCTTAATTCATGCAGGGTATGATATGGAGAAGATAATCATGAAATTTATCCAATTAAATTCAAAAGTTCAAAAGAAAAGGGATCGATTCAAATCCAAAGGTTATAGAAGCTATCTTATCTGAAAACTGAATATATCAGATAAGATAATATCATCTCATTTTAAAGAAAAAATGGATTATTTGAAGACCCTATCTGTTTCCCTGAAGATAAATGAATATCTTATCAATTCTAAAAGACAAATTGAAAATCTAAGAGGATAAATGGATTGAGAGAAAATCAACGGATGAGATGAAGCAATCTAGATTCGGATTCAGGCTAGATATTGTTTTGTATTTTAATCATAACTTCACTACAGAAGGTCAAATCTGATGATTCAAGATGCTACAGAAAGAAGACTTAAAGGGCTACAATTCTTCTGTTGATTACTCGTTCAAATTATATTAGTTGATAAGTGATATTCAGCAATTAATACGCCAACAGCCTGCAGATCAGAATTGAATTTCTGGATAAATCAAATCAAGTTTAGAGATAAGGGAAGAATTCAAATTCAGAAATATCCAACTCTTCCTATCTTCATACGCGTTCTATCCCTCTGGTTTTCTCCTATAAATACCCTCATACCTCAAAGGCAAAAAACACACTATCTCAGAGAGCGCTTTAGTTTAGGTTTTTCTTTTCTTCTTCAATGTAATTTTTATTTTTTTTATTTTATTTTTTTAGGCTAGAGAGAGTTACATGATCAAAAGAGAGGAAGAGTTATTGTAGAGTGACACTATTGTAATCTTTTCTTCAAGAAGTTTATATTGAAGGTGACAATCAATGAAGGTTTCCCACTTTTCTTCATTGTGCTCAATCTCGCCGAAGCCTTTCTTTCCTTTATTCTTTTCTACTACTTTGCTTTACTCGATGCTAAGGTATAAATTTCATTTATGGTTCAACAGTAGAGGTAAATATTCTTCTTTTATTTCTTTTTATTTTTAATCTTTGCATCACACTTTTCTTTATCTCTTTTTGATTCCTTTTCTTTTATAGATAAAACAACAACGATATCATCATCTCTTCTTCTACCATCTCCTTCTTAACTTAACTTAATATTTTTATTTTCTTTTTATAAGTGAGAAGATAAGTATTAACTAGTTTTTGTAAATTAAAAGAAGAAACTTACATAACGCTTCCATCGTTGTCCCTCCCTGTGGATCACGACCCGTTAGCCCTAAGCTACACGGTAGAATTGAGCACTTGCACTTCTCTATCTTAAAGTTCTGAAGAGTTACATGATCAAAAGAGAGGAAGAGTTATTGTAGAGTGACACTATTGTAATCTTTTCTTCAAGAAACTTATATTGAAGGTGACAATCAATGGAGGTTTCCCACTTTTCTGCGTTGTGCTCAATCTCGCCGAAGCCTTTCTTTTATTTATTCTTTTCTACTACTTTGTTTTACTCGATGCTAAGGTATAAATTTTATTTATGGTTCAACAGTAGAGGTAAATATTCTTCTTTTATTTCTTTTATTTCTAATCTTTGCATCACACATTTCTTTATCTCTTTTTGGTTCCTTTTCTTTTATAGATAAAACAACAACGATACCATCATCTCTTCTTCTACCGTCTCCTTCTTAACTTAACTTAATATTTTTATTTTCTTTTTATAAACTGAGAAGATAAGTATTAACTAGTTTTTATAAATTAAAAAGAAAACTTACATAACGCTTCCATCGTTGTCCCTCCCTGTGGATCACGACCCGTTAGCCCTAAGCTACACGGTAGAATTGAGCACATGCACTTCTCTATCTTAAAGTTCTAAAATTCTGTATTTTTATGCAGGTTATAACTCAATCATAACTCTCCCTCGGTATGACAATACAAGTCTAGTAATTCAATACACATGTTTAAGATTTACTATTTCTCTAGTCCAATCTGTCCCAATCTTGAGTCAACTTTATCTCAATTAAATCCATTAATAGGTTCAAGTATTAACTACTGAATAACTAACTCAATATCCACTCGACAAGTATCGGGTATAATCCAATCTCAAACACTGCTACTCTGATATTGGTAACATCGAAGTGAGCATGTCATGAACAGTAATTAACAAGCATCAATAATATCAGAACATGATAATAATTAAATAGAAGATAACGATAATTAATAATAATGTAAAAATAAACACTCGCTATGTCTCATGAAGTGATTCGAACAGATACATGAACACCTACTGGTAACAGTAATAAGAAAAGACATGGGAACAAATACTCACATGAAATGACGCGTTTTTGGGACCGAATCGCTATCTGGTCTTCACTACACGAACCGATATGAAGCTCCGGATCATTTCATGGATCGGTTTTTGAATCGCCAGCGTATCGGGTCATCTGCAAACATGAATCCGAATCTCTTGCAACGGGTCCGGATCTCACCAAACGGTCCGAACGCTGCAACACGCAACCCAACCCATGAACTTACACGAACATACACTCGTATACATACACACACATATACACTCATATACATAATATACACATACAACATATTATATACACATACCCAAACACACATTCACAGGACACATATACACTCACGCACACACACAACAACACACTGACTAACCCATACACACACTAACACATACATAATCATACAAATAATTAAACACATGCACATATATTAATACACAACTACCTTACACACCATGCATTAATTTACACTTAGGATTATAAAGAGAAGAAAAAAAGAGAGTTATGAAGGGGAGGAACTCACGACCGGCCATGGAGAGTTCGACGGCGGAGGAGGCAAAGGCCGCGAAGGATGTCGGGGTGTCGCGAGATGTTGTCGGGGTATCATTGGAGAAGACAGAAGAGGTCGCATGGTGGGTTGGGGCTGCCAGCAAAGGAAGGAGGAGAAAATTAGTTTAGAGTTTTTGTTCACGATTAGATGTTTATATAGGAAATGTTAATTAGTTATGATTATATAGTTAGGATTAGTATAATATAAGATTAGATGGTTATGATTAGGAGATAATAAGAGATTAGGTTAGTTAGGATTTTAGTTAATTAAGATAACTATAGGATTTAGTAGTTGGGATTACGAGCATTGGATTGGTTAAGATTTGTATTTAAGGATAGGATCAAATATAGGGAGAGAGAAATAGGGTTAGTGATTAGGTAGTTAAAATATAGGATTACATAGTTAAGATTTAAGATTTAGTTGATAGGATAAGGATTAAAATAGATATAAGATTAGTTAAGATTTTATTTGAAATAGAATTAGTTGAGATTATGATTTTAAAAATAGGATTTGGATTTGGGGTAAGTTAGGATTAGATATGAATTTTGTTAAGATTTAGATTTGAGGTAAGATTAAACTTAGATATTGGGGAGAGACAGGGGAGGTAGGAGGAGGGGGGAGGGTTCGAGGTGGTTGCTGGCTTCTTGAACATGTGGGAAGTGTTTGTGAAGGAGGTCGTCCTCTTCCTTGCCTCCGGCCACCTTGTCCTCACCGATGACTGGCGCCCACCCTTCATCCCCTACAAGACGGAGCTTCCTACTACTTGGTTAAAATTTCTTATCTCTAACTGAATTCTTAGTTTGACTACTGTTTCCTCCAGAGTAAAGCTATAGTATTGTGAAAGAAATAAAAATTGGTAATCTACTATCTTTTAGCTCGAATCTAACTCACGAGTATGACATGTGAACGGCCAATCTCTAATAATAGGATTTTGTAATTGTGTATTGCATAACAGTCTACATGTTAGTCTTGTTAGTTAGATTCAAGTAGTGAAGTAGAATGTAAACTATATAACTTGCAATAAACTGTTATGGAAAACACCCCACCCTCACCTCACCCTTACATTTTACTCTTGTTGCCAAATGAGATCCAAGAAATATATAGGTAACTTAATACAGTCTACTCCCATTAAATTTTCATTATTGTATATTGACTTTTTATTAATCGACAAGAATCATATTTCAAAACTTATTAGTGTAAGGTTGACAAAGTAAAAAAAAGTTCCTACTCGAAAAAGGTAAAATAAACTGTTATGAGAAATTTACCTATGGGGAAGGAAGGCGGCGGCCGGTCAGTGAGAGCCAGTGGAGGTAGGAGGAGGGAGGAGGCGCGGGGGAGGTAGCTGGGGGAGGGTGAGGTGCAGTGAGGTGGGCTGGGGGAGGGGGAGGTGGCCGAGGGGAGGGCTGGAGGACGGAGGGAGAGGTACAGGGAGGGGGCAGGGGGAAGTTGTTGGGGGGGGAGGGGCTGTGGGGAGGGAAAGGAGGCGGGGGGGAGGGGGCTTCGAGGAGGGGGAGGTGGCCGGGGGAGTGAGGGGGAGGCCGGGTAGAATGGAGGGGGACGTCGAGGTGGGGGACGTCGGGGAGGGGAGGGGGACGCCGAGGAGGAGAGGGGGCGCCGGGGTGGAGGATGTTGGGGAGGAGGAGTTTTTGGGGAGTGAAGAAGGAAAGAAAGGAGACCCATTTCTGCTCTAAATCGCAACAATTTGCATCGAAAAAATTTTCGACGCAAATTGTAAATTATTGCATCAAAAAGGTAATTTGATGATATTTTTTTGATGCAATATGCAAAATATTGCGTCCATTATTCGATGCAATATGTGTCCCATGATTTTTCACCAAAAAGATCTGCGGGATTTTTATTTTGCTTCGAAAATTCGATGCAATGTTTTACATATTGCGTCGAATATTGGATGCACAATCCCAGAAAATTTTACCCGAAAAAGTAAGGGGATTTTTCAATTTGCGTCGAATTTTTGACACAATTTGTCATTTATTCATATTTTTTAATTTGTGTCGTCTGTTTTTTTACATTTGTGTCGAATTTGCGACAATTCGACGAAAATATTGCGTCGAAATTTTTTTCGACGTAATTATTCGGCCACAAACTAGCAGTTTTCTAGTAGTGTTACCACCAACAGGTATATGTGATCATCTTCCATGGACATCAAACCGCCTTCCAGCTCTTCAAAGGTAGCAAACAACTCCCTTTTGAGACAAACGTGGTAACTCAAGCCGTATCCAATATCCACTCATACGCATCAGAATGATAACCTGACGGTGTAACAGAAAGTAAAAAATAAGAAGAGTCAGAATCATTATCATCTGACTTCTCGACATTGGCTGTAACGCCCCAGTCCCGCAGGTACGGGGACGTTATGGCGACGTACATACGCGAGGTGAAAACAACCTCACGCGTACGTTCAGCCTCAGTACATGGAATCACCTCCATAGACATAATGGTTCCAGCAGGAAATAAGTACAAGATTACCTGCAGAAAGGGGTTAGTGATCATAACAGATATAAAAACAGGGATAAATGAGATAACAGAAATAAATCAACAAGATACCTATAAAGAGTCTCGATGAGGAATCTCCTATGTGACTCCAAGGCACCATCTGATAATACAGTAGCTCGGATCTCCAACCTAGGCATGCAAACCAAGGGTCGTCAGAAAGCGACCTAGTGAGTGGTAAAATGAAGGAGGCAGTAATATATACAATAGTAATACAAGCACGATAATAATATGTAATACCTGATGCTGTACTAGTGATACCATATAATAAGTATATAATAAGCAGTAAAAATATATAAACATGTAAGCAGTAAATATATAAGTAGGTCATTTTTAATACCATCACTACCTAGCCGGTTATCATCAGGTCAGGTCTATAGTCGTATCCAGTTTATATATTATAAAATGTTATCTAGTGGTGACGTGATAGAATGAACATGCTAGTGGCGACGTGATAGACGTGTACAGGCAGATGGGCCTATGTAGTGTAATCACTATACGGTGTGGTGTATATACAGTAGTGATGTCTGCTCTACAGAAAGCATCATATATGCAATGCAGAACATGCGTCGTATGCCATGCAATGCAGAACATGCGTCATATGCCATCACAGACAGTATAACATATGTCAGGTAAAGTAACAAGTATACAGGTAACATGATATCGGATACAGTAGCATGAACAAAAACAAGATAGAATACATGTACCAGGCATGTCATGTGATTTATACAATAGTAGCAATCAGTACCACCTGATATTTTAATCAATCTCTTCCAGTGTCCTATACCACTGGCAGTTCATACTGGAGCCCGCACTCCAGTCGAACCCATCCGGACATGGCCTACGGGTACCATTATCCAAACGAGAGAGTGACCAAATAACAAGTGTTCCTGACGTCACTATTGTGTATACTGTTTTATTATGTTAATTGGAAACCCATGGTCGAGGAGTTCTTATCGGGTAGGTGTATCCCATGCATACCCGGGATCACGGCCTTAAACAAACCCCTGGCTGCTGAGACCAGGGCCCTCAGCTAAGAGGGGAGCATGAATCAAGTAACAAGAGCTCATGGAGCAATTGGTAGGAAGCACTACCGTCCCCTGCAGTGGGAAAACAATATGGATCCAGTACATCACCCGATAAGATCTAATCAACCGTCAAGTCTCCCCCATACCCCAGTTAGCTTTATGATCTGATATGTCAAGTTTACAATGAATAAATACAGTACATGATACGGGTAACATGATAACTGGACCTGAGCTCTGTTGATAGCAGAGAACAATATAACGGGAAACATGAACAATATAACATGAACAATATAACGGAAAACGGGAAAAATAGATGTGGGATTCCCACATATCGCATATCAACAGCTCTCATGTCCAGTAACGGGAATATCCATATCAGTAACAGGAAGCAATCATATAACATGAATACGGGAACATGGAACAATAATACATGTAATATGCACGGTGATCCATATGACAAGAAGATAGAACCAACACATGCATGCACACTTGTGTGTGAGTATATGTAGCAGTGATGCCTGTGAAACGAGTATCCGTGAAGTGGTACATGTAGTGTGACGGGTCATAGTAGCGGTGCAACATGTACATGTAATAACAATGGTCAGTGACTAGTATCATGTACGGTGAACTACAGTATCCGTGTAATGATATCCGTGTCCTTGTGGAACATAGATGTGTAGCTATCATCCGTGTAATATCTCTGTGATAATACATATAATAACAAGAATCAGTGTATCCGTGACCTGACAGTATCCATGTAATCTATCTGTGTCTCACTGGTACATGTCATAATAGTGGCCAGTGTATAATAGAATATCATGTCTAGTGAACTACCGTAGCCGTGTAATGAGGATACTAGTGCATGAAATAACGGTGTCCAATATTCCTATCTCGTGATATTCGATCGAGTACCGTGGATCAGTATACAGATGATGATAGTTATCTAACTGTTATATACTACATGAAATAGTAGTGTCCACTAATATGGTGAACTAGTTGCCCGAGTATCAATGGTCCATGAACATGACCTAATAGGCCATCCAGTGTCACACTCTACGTCTATTAGGTATCAGGCATATTCTAAGTACGGTGTTGATTACAGTGTTTTAATATTATCTACAGTTTATTTTACCGGTATCATGTTTTATTTAAATAAAGCAACCAAGTTCAATCAATATAATAAAAAATAATTTATAAAATAAAAACACTTACTAACTGACCCTGGAAGGTAGCTCTCTTTCTCACGATCGCAACGGACTCAGAATCGTCCAAATCGGAGTCCGGATGCTCCCGATATCGCCTGAATACGAAAAGGAATAAAATGGAGTTAAATATGTAATTAAAATATTGAAATGCAAATTAGAAATAAGAGCAGGGGTTTTCTGTAAAATTACCTTTAATGGGTTTTGGATGCGGGTTTGGTGAGATAACGGGTCGGGTTTGGATCCATTACTCAAACCCATTAACTTAAGTTAAATGAGTATTGGGTTTATAGGTTAACGGGTTTTAACCCAAACCCAAATTGGGGCTAATGGGTTCGGGTTACACCCGAACCCACTCTTCCACAAACAACAGCAGCAGCAGCTTGCTGCTGCTGCTCCTACGCGGCCGGCCGGCCAGCCCAACTGGCCGGCGGCGGTTCGTTGCCGGCCGAGCAAGAGAATGAGAGAGAGAGGGTGAGGGAGAGAGAGAGGGGAAAAAGAGAGAGATAGGAAGAGAAAAACAGAGAAAGGAAATGAAAGAAAAGAAGAAGAAGAAGAAGAAGAAAGGGAGAGGAGGTGGTGCCCTAGCCGACGGCGCCTGGCCGGCGGCGCGGTGGCGCGCGGCCACCCCTGGCCGCGGGCGCGGGTCAACCCCCGCCCCTGGCCTGAAACAAAGAAGGGGGGAGAGAAAGAGAGGAGGAGAGATAGAGAGAGGAGGGGGAGAGAGAGAGAGAGAAAGAGTGAGGAGAGAGAGAGAGAGGAGATGTGTGTATTAGAGAAGGGAGAGAGAGAGATTTTTAAATTAGAGAGGAGAGAGAGATGGCAGTGGCACAGGAGTCGGTGGGGAACTCTCCAGCAAAATGGAGAAGAAGAAAGAAAAGAAAGGAAAAGAAAAAGATTAAAAAATTAAATTATTATTATTATTATTATATTGGCCCAAAATTCGACCTGCTCCAAACGGTGCCCAAAAATTACAGAAAATAGAGAATATTATCCTGAGACGTAATATGAAAATGGTTTGAAGAAATTCAATCCGATTTGCAAATTAAAAATTCTGAAAGATGTCGCCGGTACCAGGCGACACCGGTTTGGCCGGATTTTCGATAAATTCAGAAAAATCCCCGAAAATACCCTAACGTAGAGAACATGATTCTAAGACACACAGTGAAAGCAGCATCTTAAATACAACTCCGTTTGTGAAATAAAAATCGTAAAGCCGGTTATCGGTATCGGTCGATACCGACTACGGAGATTTTCCAAATAATCCAGAAAAATGCCAGAAAATCCTAAAAAATCTAAAATATTAGAAAATAATTTTTAAAACTGAAATCAGCTCAATCGGACTACCACAGAGATCAAATCAATTTTGTACGTCGTATCGCGTACCGATACGGTGATACGTACACCGGGAAGCAGGGGTTACATTTCTCCCCACCTTACAAAAAATTGCGTCCTCACAATTTCAATCAGGTGTGAGAGCAAGATTTTCAACCCCAAAGCCGAAATGTTACGGGTCCACGACACTTCCGCTGCGCACTCTGCTATCTAGAAGGAACCGGGATGGAGAAGTATGGTAGTGAACTAATCCGAATGGATGGGAAGCAAGATGATGCAAGGAAGGGGAGAAGGAAATCGGATGTTCTGGTTGACAACTGGAAGGAAGGAATATAAGCGAGTCAAGGAATGAATCGTCAAGGTCATGGTATTCTTGTACTCGTTGCTGGAATGCCCAAATTCAGATACAGATCAGTTAATCTGAACCTGATTGTACTGTTGGTAAGAGCCCGAGGATTGACCCAGGTGGTTACCCACACCAGGTGTGAACCTAGGCTCTGATACCACTATGTAACTCCCCAGTCCCGCAGGTACGGGGACGTTATGGCGACGTACATACGCGAGGTGAAAACAACCTCACGCGTACGTTCAGCCTCAGTACAGGGAATCACCTCCATAGACATAATGGTTCCAGCAGAAAATAAGTACAAGAATACCTGCAGAAAGGGGTTAGTGATCATAACAGATGTAAAAACAGGGATAAGTGAGATAACAGAAATAAATCAACAAGATACCTATAAAGAGTCTCGATGAGGAATCTCCTATGTGACTCCAAGGCACCATCTGATAATACGGTAGCTCGAATCTCCAACCTGGGCATGCAAACCCAGGGTCGTCAGAAAGCGACCTAGTGAGTGGTAAAATGAAGGAGGCAGTAATATATACAATAGTAATACAAGCACGATATATTATGTAATACCTGATGTTGTACTAGTGATACCACCATAATAAAGTATATAATAAGCAGTAGAAATATATAAACATGTAAGCAGTAAATATATAAGTAGGTCATTTTTTAATACCATCACTACCTAGCCGGTTATCATCAGGTCAGGTCTATAGTCGTATCCAGTTTATATAATATAAAATGTTATCTTGTGGTGACGTGATAGAAGTGAGCATGCTAGTGGCGACGTGATAGACGTGTACAGGCAGATGGGCCTATGTAGTGTAATCACTATACGGTGTGGTGTATATACAGTAGTGATGTCTGCTCTACAGAAAGCATCATATATGCAATGCAGAACATGCGTCGTATGCCATGCAATGCAGAACATGCGTCATATGCCATCACAGACAGTATAACATATGCCAGTAAAGTAACAAGTATACAGGTAACATGATATCGGATACAGTAGCATGAACAATAACAAGATAGCATACATGTACTAGGCATGTCATGTGATTTATACAATAGTAGCAATCAGTACCACCTGATATTTTAATCAATCTCTTCCAGTGTCCCATACCACTGGCAATTCATACTGGAGCCCGCACTCCAGTCGAACCCATCCGGACATGGCCTACGGGTACCATTATCCAAACGAGAGAGTGACCAAATAACAAGTGTTCCCGACGTCACTATTGTGTATACTGTTTTATTATGTTAATTGGAAACCCATGGTCGAGGAGTTCTTATCGGGTAGGTGTATCCCGTGCATACCCAGGATCACGGCCTTAAACAAACCCCTGGTTGCTGAGACCAGGGCCCTCCGCTAAGAGGGGAGCATGAATCAAGTAACAAGAGCTCATGGAGCAATTGGTAGGAAGCACTACCGTCCCCTGCAGTGGGAAAACAATATGGATCCAGTACATCACCCGATAAGATCTAATCAACCGTCAAGTCTCCCCCATACCCCAGTTAGCTTTATGATCTGATATGTCAAGTTTACAATGAATAAATACAGTACATGATACGGGTAACATGATAACTGGACCTGAGCTCTGTTGATAGCAGAGAACAATATAACGGGAAACGGGAACAATATAACATGAACAATATAACGGGAAACGGGAACAATAGATGTGGGATTCCCACATATCGCATATCAACAGCTCTCATGTCCAGTAACGGGAATATCCATATCAGTAACAGGAAGCAATCATATAACACGAATATGGGAACATGGAACAATAATACATGTAATATGCACGGTGATCTATATGACAAGAAGATAGAATCAACACATGCATGCACACTTGTGTGGTGAGTATATGTAGCAGTGATGCCTATGAAACGAGTATCCGTGAAGTGATACATGTAGTGTGACGGTCATAGTAGCGGTGCAACATGTACATGTAAAAACAATGGTCAGTGACTAGTATCATGTACGGTGAACTACAGTATCCGTGTAATGATATCCGTGTCCTTGTGGAACATAGATGTGTAGCTATCATCCGTGTAATATCTCTGTGATAATACATATAATAACAAGAATCAGTGTATCCGTGACCTGACAGTATCCGTGTAATCTATCTGTGTCTCACTGGTACATGTCATAATAGTGGCCAGTGTATAATAGAATATCATGTCTAGTGAACTACCGTAGCCGTGTAATGAGGATACTAGTGCATGAAATAACGGTGTCCAATATTCCTATCTCGTGATATTGGATCGAGTACCGTGGATCAGTATACAGATGATGATAGTTATCTAACTGTTATATACTACATGAAATAGTAGTGTCTATTAATATGGTGAACTAGTGGCCCGAGTGTCAATGGTCCATGAACATGACCTAATAGGTATCCAGTGTCACACTTTACGTCTATTAGGTATCAGGCATATTCTAAGTACGGTGTTGATTACAGTGTTTTAATATTATCTACAGTTTATTTTACCGGTATCATGTTTTATTTAAATAAAGCAACCAAGTTAAATCAATATAATAAAAAGATAATTTATAAAATAAAAACACTCACTAACTAGCCCTGAGAAGGTAGCTCTCTTTCCCACGATCGCAACGGATCCAGAATCGTCCAAATCGGAGTCCGGATGCTCCCGATATCGCCCGAATACGAAAAGGAATAAAATGGGGTTAAATATGTAATTAAAATATTGAAATGCAAATTAGAAATAAGAGCAGGGGTTTTCTGTAAAATTACCTTTATGGGTTTTGGAAGCGGGTGTGGTGAGATAACGGGTCGGGTTTGGATCCATTACCCAAACCCATTAACTTAAGTTAAATGAGTATTGGGTTTATAGGATTAACGGGTTTTAACCCAAACCCAAATGGGGCTAATGGGTTCGGGTTACACCCGAACCCACTCTTCCACAAACAACAGCAGCAGCAGCACTGCTGCTGCTCCTGCGCGGCCGGCCGGCCAGCCCAGCTGGCCGGCGGCGGTCGTGGCCGCCGC
>JAVJIF010028217.1:0-44541 GCA_038442645.1 Agave tequilana | reverse complement strand
TCTCTTTAGCACAGCCAGGGGGCATTGTTAGCTTGCAGTTTCAAGGGCAAGCTTCGCTGTTCAGCGAGCGAAGCTCTGCTGCCAGGGATACACTTATTCATGGTGGGGATCAGTGCACCATGAGGAGTATTTTAACTACTGCTCCCCTTGAAGATTCTGACCGAAGAATCTATTGAAAGCCCAGCTTCATGTTTGGAGATGCGACGCCAGACCATGATTGCCAGCTGCTAGCCGGAGAGGGGTAGTGGATTTTTCAATTGGATGGCGAAAGTTCTATCTTCCGTCTAACAAGCAGTTTTCCCTTGTCTTTCTTCTAATGCGTGACGAGGGTTCGGAAGATACAGTGGCAAGTGAGTCGAAGTATCGAATCCGTTCACGTAGGCAAATTGATACTTCCCGCACCCGGCTACACAAGGGCGGGACCTCCTCGTTGCATAATGGGTCTACACCCTGAGAATGTATCGCGAGACATCCTAGTGGGAGAAAATCCTGTGGTGGCACAGACTTTTGGCAATCAATTCTTTAAAGTTCATGGGAATTACACAGCCACCGATTTCAGGACTCCAGGGTGGATTCACCCCTCCGAGGGTATGGTGAAGGGATTTGACTCTATATGTCCTTGCTCATTTCGAGGAGGATCTGGAGAGGCTGAATCTTTATGAGGCCGTCAGGGCGACCTGCTACGGCATTCAGATGAGCGTAGCGAACTTCTATGCCATCTTCGAGTTATACTACCCAGCTACAGGGACTTTCTTTACCCCTGTTGGCGAATTAGGCATGGCTCTGCATGAGATGTGGAAGTCTCTGCTTTGCCCTTGGGATCTTTCTGTTGGCCCAAAGGCCCTTCACTCTAGTTTTGATGATGATGATCAACTCATGTAGTTATGTTTACTAGTGATCTTGTATTTAATTAGTGACAGATTTATGATCAAGATCTAGTAGTAGTGCATAGCTTCAACAAAGGATTTGAAGTCAAGTTTTGAAGCTTGCACGGTTTGATCCAAGAGCCATTGGATCGTGTTTGGACCAAGTCAAGAAGATGAGAAGGCTTCAGTGAAGACTTCAAGAAGATGAAGACTTGTGTCTAGGTTTGTTTTAGAAGATTTTGTTTAGATAAAATGTAAAGGATAGAATAGTTGGTGGATTGCTCAAGTACATATACACACACACTCTTGATAGTTTTTTTTTACAAATTTTCTTTTAGAAAAATACATGCTTGGTTTTGGTATTCAAGTTTATATATGTTTTATCCAAAATCATGCTTAGTGCATAATGTCAAAAATATAGATATTTCACCATGTTTGTGTAGGGATCATATCCATACACACTATGCTTTAAAAGTAGTTTAAATATCTGGTTTTTGTATTTGGTGAAGTTTTGAAAAACAAGTTTTTAGAAAAATCAAGTTTTGGAAAATACTGTTTTTCATTTGAGCCAATATTTCTAATCTTATAAAATAGTCCAAATCATTTATAACATGTCTTGATTTTGTGCAAGCATGTTTGTTTATCAAAGTATATTGGTAAAACTATTTTTGTAGATTTTCTGTGAATTTTATGGGATTTTATGTAAGCCAAAAAGACTTAGTTTTTAATCCCTTAACTTTTTGTTCCCTGGCTTCAGCCGGTCGACCGGGACAGTCGACCGCAGCTTGAAGTCGGCCGACCATCACGGTCGACCGACATGCACAGACGTGCACGCCAGTTCTGGCAAGTGGCCAGTCGACCGACCCAGTCGACCGTCCAGAGAGCTCTGCTCTCTGGAAAGGCCCCGGTCGACCGAGCGGCCGACCGGACAGAGAGACTTGCTCTCTGTATCTGGCCACGGTCAACCGACCGGTCGACCGATGGCACAACGTCTGAAATATGACCGTTGGCCGGTCGACCGGGCAGTCGACCGACAGGCCTGACGACCTCAACGGCTAGTTTTTCCAGACTCTATAAAAAGGGGCATTTGGAGGCTGTTTTGATTAAGATTTTTGGAGACTTTTAGAGCCAGTTTTTCGAACTCTTTTCAGAGGTTTTTCTCCACAAAATTGAGAGCAAATATTTCCAATCAAAAGAAGTTTTTATCAAGAGTGTTAAAAAAGATTTTCTTGAGTTTTCCTCCACCATCTCTTTCCTTGTTTTCTCACACATCACTTGAGCCATCCATTGCTATATCTACCTATAGGGATTTGTTGTGAGAGGATTTTAGGTGATCAAGAGTTGTGATCACCAAAGTTCTACTTTGTTTCTTTGAGGAGGCGGACGTGTGTGTTCGCATTTGTTTCGGGTCCTAGTGAGGACTCGGTGTTTCGAGTTCGGGTGTGAACTCCTTATTTGAGGTGCGGCCTCGGCGAGCCGGTGGGCTTGCGGTGTGTACGGGCTAGAGAGTCTGAGAGCTTGTAGGTGTTGCGGCACCGAGTGATCCGGTGGGATCGATTATAGTGGAAATCCTTCGTGTGTCGAAGGCGGGGATGTAGAGCAAGTGTGCTCGAACCTCGAACAAATCCCTTGTGTTTGCGATTGCTCACTCTCTCTCTCTCTCTTTGTCTCTTGTTTATATCTTGCATGATTCAATTGTGTTTATCTTTACATGTATGATATACTTGTGTGCTTAATTGTTATACTTGCTTGGGTTTGTTTGCTAACACTTGTATTTAACCAAGAGAGCCAACGCGACACCTCAACCCTTATCTAGGGGAATCTAGAGGAGTTAGTCCAGAGCCCTTCACGGGAAATTCGGCTACACTCTTGTGTTACACGTGGTGTTTAGTTTAAATAGTTTGTTTAGGTCATAATAGTTTTTTTAATTCCGCATTATTTGGCATTAAGTGACCATTAGATTAGCCATCACCTATTCACTCCCCCCTCTAGGTGAACTTACAATTGGTATCAGAGCCAAGTGCTCTTGATTTGGGTCTTACAACCTAGAGTTAAAGATCCTCATTTTTAGGCTAATCACATATTTTGTACACACCATGGACTTTATGTCACCTCCCACTTTTGACATTCTTAACATCCAATTTGAAAAGTTAAGATGTCATTGTGCCTCAAGGCTTTAGGAATCATGTTTACCTTGCCACAACTAATGATGCATATTGTTTAAATGGCAAGAATTTTGAGGCTAATACAAAAGCCCTAAATGCTTTAAGATCTACCCTAAATGATGATTTATTTATCTAGGGTTGCTAATCTTGATTTGGCTTTTGTAGTTTGGAACACTTTGATCTTCCTTGGCGAAAATGATCAATACTATGCGGGGAGCGACTCGGATGTTGGAAGCGACCTTTCCAATGTATGCTACTTGGTCCAAGGGGATAACCCCCTCGAGGTAACTACCGAATCCGAGGTAGATGAAGATAATGATATGTCATATGATGAGCTCACTTCTTTTTGTCAACAACTTCTTGAAAAATATGACATGATTAAAAAGGAAAATAAGAAAATGAAAAAGGATTTTGATTGCATGCATAAAGAAAATAATTCTCTTAAAAATAATATTGCATGTTTAGAAAAGAAAATGAATTTTTGAAAAATGAGAATGTTTCCTTGCTTTCAAATTTGGATGATCTTTGTGAAGGAAACAAATTTGAAAAATAAAATTGTTTTGGTGGAAAAACAAAAGGAAGTTGTTTTTCAAGAAAACTCTTGTTTAAAAAGAAAATTTTTTGAAAAAGAAAAAGAAAATGTTTCTAAAAAGAATAAGAAAAATAGTTTTATATCTCATCATGCTTTACATGCCACCACAAATGAGATAAATATTTTGAAAAATAAAATGGATTGTTTGAGCTCTACTTTGAGCTCATGTGCATTTTAACCATACTAGATTGGAGTCTTTGTTTTCAAAGAAACAAGGTCCACATTCTCATGCACATCATCATCATGCATTTGTTTATGTTGCACGTCACGATCACAAACATATACATAAGCATCCTAAGGTGTACAAATGTACACATTGTGGCCGCAAAGACCATTTAGCAAAATTTTGTTTTGACAAGTTGCATCATATTAATTTTGCTAATAATAAACTATTTGGGTTCCTTACAAGACTAACCCCTAATGACCCAAAGAAAATGGGTACCAAAACCCCCACCATGTGTTTTTGATGTAGGTGAGGGCTCTCACAAGACGTGAGAGATTTGGTGCCTTTGATGGTGGATGCACATGGACTTGAAGGACATATAATTGATGCACCGCTATCAAGAAGTTTGGTGGGACAACACCATGTTTTGGAGGTTTGGAGTTGGTAACGATCTCTAAACTCCTATTGTATTTATGCTCATGCTTGTTCATTCATGATATTTTTAGCATGATCATGTTTTAATTGTTTATGTGCTTCATGTGGTAAAAACATGATTAGATGTAGTATTTGTCAAAACTTGTATTTATACATGTACAAATAGTGAGTTACATTTGATTTATATATTTCTGCACTTCATGCTCATTTGTACCCACTATATGCACATGTATAGACTAGTTTTGATGACTCTCTCATTTATACATGCTTTGCCAATTTTTTATGTTTTACTTCATGTATATGTAATTTTTATTCAAATCTAATAAATATACATGTATACCCGTGAGTCTCTTGCCTTCATGCAAACACCTTTATTAGACTCTTTTATGTTTGGGATATGTATGTGTATTGTTAGGATTGGATAAATCATACATATACCTAGAAGTCTATTGTTTTAATGAAAAATGATTTTTCATGTTTTGTATTTGTTAAAAAATGTGACTTATGATCTTTTTGAGCTTAAATGACTATTTTCATGAAAATGCTAATTACATGATTCTTGAACACTCACAATTTATTTGTTTTGTCATGACCTTGGTTCATGAACATATTTTTGAGCTTTATAGTCTTTGAGTGTCATCTCTTGTGTATTTGGTATGACTCATGAACTCGTATTTTGAAGGATCTTCAACTAGTTTTTTTTCAAAATTACATTTAACTAGTTAATTATTCTTCATTTGGAAGAGATTTTCAATGCTTAACTACTTTCAAAATTATTTTCAAAAACCCCTTCTAACCTTCAATGGGCGGATGGCTGGGCGATTATGCCTTGTATTCTTCATTGAAAATCTTTTATCTTGAGCATATGAAGGGTGGTAGGTTATGAGTTATATACTGGATTTACATTGTTATTTTCAACTGGTATCATTGGATCTTTTCAATTGGTATCTAAATTGATAATTTTATATATACTCATATTTTATTTTCTATATATGTATGCTTCATTATTTTCATAATATCAATTGCTATTAGTATTCTCTTTTCATACATATATATGATTTTCATGTGCTTGATTTACAATTGATTCACATTTTTATAGCACAAAGTTTATGATGAAAAATAAAATTGTTTTTCAATTGATATCAATATGCTTCAACTTCAAATTTGTTATACATTTTACAATTGGTAAATTACAATTGGTATCAATATGTATTACCTATTTGAAAAATTCAAAATTTATAATGTTTATTTACAATTGGTATCAACATGATTTTTTTTTCAATTGGTATCTTAAAATTGATTGTTTTACAGAAGCTCTGATACCTTTAAAAAAAAATTTAAGAAAAATTTAAAAAAAAATTTTGATTTGTATTTCTTATATGTAAGGAGAGCTTAACATCTCTTCTACATATAGATTCATGTTGAGTGTATCTTATATTTAGGAGCTTGACAACTCTTCTTTATATGATACACGTGTGTAGGAGGAGCTTTACATCTCCTCTTATGCATTACATATTATACGTTATGTGAATTAGGGCTTGTCATCCCTCTTTCATGTAATGTATATGTGTAGGGAAGTTATTTTAACCGTCTTACTCTCCATGAATGTATATCGCATGTAACCTTTTATTGACTTATTTGTTTACACCCCTTATTGATTTCTTTGTTTATGACAAAAAGGGGGAGAAAAATTTTGTTTTTTACTTTAACCCCTTTGTTGATGATTGACAAAAAGCGGGAAAAGTATTTGTAGTTTATATGCATGTTTTCCTTCCTTTATTAATAAAGGGGGAGTAAGTTTTGTGTTTATGCATATATGTGTTGTATTGCAAATAGGAGAAAAAGAATTTGATTTATTTTATGCTTGTTTGCATGTTTATCTCCATACATTTGCGTACATATTTATGAGCATACATTGCATATTTATTGTTTATTTGTTATGCATAAGTTAAGGGGGAGCTTCTTTGGAGCTTTACTTTAATCCATGCATATATAACTTCATGAGTTTTGTCATCATCAAAAAGGGGGAGATTGTTGGCCCAAAGGCCCTTCACTCTAGTTTTGATGATGATCAACTCATGTAGTTATGTTTACTAATGATCTTGTGTTTAATTAGTGACAGATTTATGATCAAGATCTTAGTAGGTGCATAGCTTCAACAAAGGATTTGAAGTCAAGTTTTGGAGTTTGCACGGTTTGATCCAAGAGCCATTGGATCGTGTTTGGACCAAGTCAAGAAGATGAGAAGGCTTCAAGTGAAGACTTCAAGAAGATGAAGACTTGTGTCTAGGTTTGTTTTAGAAGATTTTGTTTTAGATAAAATGTAAAGGATAGAATAGTTGGTGGATTGCTCAAGTACATATACACACACACTCTTGATAGTTTTGTTTTACAAAAGATTTTCTTTTAGAAAAATACATACTTGGTTTTTGGTATTCATGTTTATATATGTTTATCCAAAATTATGTTTAGTGCATAATGTCAAAAACATAGATATTTCACCATGTTTGTATAGTGGATCATATCCATACACACTATGCTTTAAAAGTAGTTTAAATATCTTGTTTTTGTATTTGGTGAAGTTTTGGAAAACAAGTTTTTAGAAAAATCAAGTTTTAGAAAATACTGTTTTTCATTTGAGCCAATATTTCTAATCTTACAAAAATAGTCCAAATCATTTATAACATGTCTTGATTTTGTGCAAGCATGTTTGTTTATCAAAGTATATTGGTAAAACTATTTTTGTAGATTTTCTGTGAATTTTATGGGATTTTATGTAAGCCAAAAAGACTTAGTTTTTAATCCCTTAACTTTGTTTTCTGGCTTCAGCCGGTCGACCGGGACGGTCGATCGCAGCTTGAAGTCGGCCGACCATCACGGTCGACCGACGTGCACAGACGTGCACGCCAGTTCTGGCAGGTGGCCCGTCGACCGACCCAGTCGACCGTCCAGAGAGCTCTGCTCTCTGGAAAGGCCCCGGTCGACCGAGCGGCCGACCGGACAGAGAGACTTGCTCTCTGTATCTGGCCTCGGTCGACCGACCGGTCGACCGATAGCACAACGGTCTGAAATATGACCGTTGGCCGATCGATCGGGCAGTCGACCGACAGGCCTGACAGACTCTAACGGCTAGTTTTCCAGACTCTATAAAAGGGGCATTGGGGGCTGTTTTGATTAAGATTTTTGGAGACTTTTAGAGCCAGTTTTTCCAACTCTTTTCAGAGGTTTTTCTCCACAAAATTGAGAGCAAATATTTCCGATCAAAAGGAAAGTTTTTATCAAGAGTGTTAAAGAGATTTTCTTGAGTTTTCCTCCACCATCTCTTTCCTTGTTTTCTCACACATCACTTGAGCCATTCATTGCTATATCTACCTATAGGGATTTGTTATGAGAGGATTTTAGGTGATCAAGAGTTGTGATCACCAAAGTTCTACTTTGTTTCTTTGAGGAGGCGGACGTGTGTGTTCGCATTTGTTTCGGGTCCTAGTGAGGACTCGGTGTTTCGAGTTCGGGTGTGAACTCCTTATTTGAAGTGCGGCCTCGGCGAGCCGGTGGGCTTGCGGTGTGTACGGGCTAGAGAGTCTGATAGCTTGTAGGTGTTGCGGCACCGAGTGATCCGGTGGGATCATTATAGTGGAAATCCTTCGTGTGTCGAAGGCGGGGATGTAGAGCAAGTGTGCTCGAACCTCGAAACAAATCCCTTGTGTTTGCGATTGCTCTCTCTCTCTCTCTTTGTCTCTTGTTTATATCTTGCATGCTTCTATTTTTTTTATCTTTACATGCATGATATACTTGTGTGCTTAATTGTTATACTTGCTTGAGTTTGTTTGCTAACACTTGTATTTAACCAAGAGAGCCAACGCGGCACTCAACCCTTATCTAGGGGAATCTAGAGGAGTTAGTCCAGAGCCCTTCATGGGGAATTCGGCTACACTCTTGTGTTATACGTGGTGTTTAGTTTAAATAGTTTATTTAGGTCATAATAGTTTTTAATTCCGCATTATTTGGCATTAAGTGACCATTAGATTAGCCATCACCTATTCACCCCCCTCTAGGTGAACTTACACTTTCCTATATGAAGAATACTTCCCGTGCGAGGCAAAATTGGCTCTTCTAGAGAAGCAGGAGCCCGCCTTGTTTGGGACCTACCGGGAGTTAATGTGCCATTTGTACATTTGCTCAAGTATGCATGGAAGCAGTAAAGGAATTTCATGCAGCTTGAAGAGCTGGGGAAAGTATTTGTTCCCCGATATGGAAAATACTCCTGAAGCGGCTCATTTTGGAATCGCTTATGAAGACATCTTTAGCCGGATGCAAAAGCATTCTCAAGGGGATCTAATTGTGGAAGAAGACGACGGCCCCTATAAGAAAGGTGATATCCTTCGGAGTTTCCATCACCAGGCTCGTCGGCTGATGTCCCGGAAGACACTGCTGGCATGTTTCTTGACAGGTCTGGTTGAAGAGGTGCGTGGTGCCATCTTCATCGAGTGACGTCATTCATCCGACTGTCTTGCTGCCTGCTGTTCGTCTAGTCCATAGTCGTTCTCTGGGACTTCTTTCGGCCATAGTGTGTTGTATTCAGATAGGCCTTCGTGCATTGACGGGGACTTTCTATAGGCCACCAACGACGAAGCAAGGAAAGGGGACTATTTTGCCCAGTGACGGACCGAACCCCAGAATAGGTCTGCCGTATACATATTTGATGGCGTGGTTTGCCCTTCACTGTCCCTCCTTGATCGAAGCTGGAGAGGAACCCCCAGAAGGTGTTCAAACGGCGCTTCTCTGCCGATTCGAGGGATGTTCATGGCTGAGAACTTACGTGGCTGCGGTCCGTAAGTTGCTGAATCGCTATGACGTCTATAGCCTTTTTCGCTGCTTTCCCTATATTCGGGATGCGGGCTATGGAGAGGAGTTCAAAGACTCAGGGGAAGGGCAGACATCACTGAGCCGGGAAATTTTTGAGTGGCTGGTCAGCATTCGGCCCTCACATTTATTTTACAGAAGCGGGGACACTGCTACTTGGAGCCTTATGTTCCAAGTCGGTTTGCCCGTCAGTTTGGATATGACCAACTGTACGTGGGCAACCCAAACCTCAGTCTGGCTTTCGTGGGGAGCCTCATCGATGGAGCCCGTGCCTGGCGGTTCTTCATTGCAGGCTGTACCGAGGCACGGCTGTGCATGCCATTAAGAACTCCGAACTTTTAATAACCCTGAGATTCTGCCAGTGGTATGCAACCTCAAACTCCACACCCATCAGATTCTCTGTCAACTCTTCTGGTGTGAAGTTGATTTCTCAGCAGCTGAAGCGGAAGGTCACTGAGAAAGGTGAGGGTAAAAGGGTTCGCGTCCCAGGCCTTGGGGGTTTATTGCTGTTGACGATAGTAAAGCCTCGGATGCAGAAAGTTCTCGCTTCGAAGCGAAGACAGGTGCCAAGACTCCTGCAGCTGCTTCTGGCGTAGCGGGGATGGCCCCCACAGAACATGTAGAAGAAGTGGAGGAGGAGGATCCCGATGTCCACTTTAAGCGAAAACGGAAGAGTGGATCTCGCAGGAAGCAGGTGGTGAAGAAACCCCATCGCCAGGCCCCTACAATTGTCATAGAGGGCGAACCATCTGCAGCATTTTCTTCTCCTGCCCTGTTAGTAGTTGAATCGTCAGTTCCCAAACCGACTACTGGCGAAGTCGCTCCGGACCCGGGTAAGATCAGCTTCCTACTTGTAATATACTTTTTATGTGTTCGGGACAGCTTTTATTTGCTTTGTGATTCAGGCACCGAGGCGGTGAGAAGCCCGAGAGGGGGAGCATTATGATCCCTTGTTTACTTATAAGGAGGGCGATGAGGTTGGCTATATCTCCGTCTCAGAAGAGTCCGGAGATGATGCGGCAGATGTAGGTCCTTTGGGCGCTGGGACCTCGAAAGGAAGTCCTGAAGCTTCTAGCTCCTTTGGGTGGACCACGGAGGGTTCGGCAAGCGAAGGCGGGCCGACCATTCGTATTGACTCCGCCAAAGATTTTCCAATGGAGCCCGTAGAGACTGATGTAGTCGCCAAGACGATTGAGGCGACATTATCTTTTGGTACTGTTTTGACCTTTTGACTCTTTCCATTTGTTATGCCCTGCTTAAACAAAGTCTTATTGCAGGTGTTCCGCCTCTGGGTGCATCGACTTCAAGAGAGCCCACCTGTCTTCCTGAGGGATCCAAGGGTGAAGTAAGCACTTCGACCGCGGCGGATGCTGCTGAGTTGGATGCTTTGTATGGTGACCTACCTTCTTATCAGCCTGAACCAGCCAGAGGGACTGAAATTGAGGAGACGGTAGTCATGGAGCCAATCTCACTTCCAACTATATCGGTGAGTGAGATGCCATCAGTTTCGCCAGCGCCGCCTATCTTTCCAGGTGCGGAGCTGAAGGTGATTACCAGTCCTACTTCCCCAACACTGGTGATTGAGCCCGATCTCCTGAAAATGGTCACTAGTCCTATCTCGGTTGTGGCTAGTGTACTAGTTTTCGATGAAGACTCCTCCGAGATCACCGATGACCTCTCAGGTTGCTGCAGCCAGTGCTTCTACTATTCCTTCCACAGTGGTGTCAATAAAGCTGATGGAATCTTCAGAGACTGCTCGTCTGCCGGGAGTGATTGAGGCCGAGAATGAATTCGTGGCTAAGCTAGTCGATAGCTTTTATAAGAGCTTGAAGCGATCCATCGCTTTGATTTTGAAAGGCTCGACTATCTCATTCTCTCCTTTGAAGGTGGTCCTTTCCCGAAGCATTGAAAGTATCCGAGACTTTGGAGGGGATGACCAGGCCGCTGCATTGGAACTTCTGGTTGACCAACTTGAGAGGGATGTAGACGAATGGCGCCGTTTTAGCCATTCAGACCTAGAGTCTTCAGTTAATGTGCAGCTTGCGCACCTTGTCATTCAGATGCATGAAGCTCATCTTGCCGCTCAGGAAGCCGCTAAGGCCATTTCTTCTGACTTGAAATCCTTAGAGATAAGGAAGGTAGAACTCGGGGACGCCATAGATGCTTCTAGCAGTGCTCTTCTTGACGCTGAAGATAAAATTGAAAAGGCCAAGGTGATGATCAGGAAGGCAAATCTTCTTTTATCCAAGGCTGAATCAGTGCGTCTTGAAGAGACTGCGCGGCTTGAGCAGCTTAAGGCTCAGAGTGACGAACTCTCGCGGTAGGAGTCAGCTCAGAGGGCAACCTTGGTTGAGGTTGAAGCTCGCTTAGCCCAGACGGCAAGCTTTAATGAGGCTGAGCTGAGGTCGCAGGCGCTTGTTAGGGCTGCTGATGGTAGGAAGACAAGGCTGGCCTTTCTTGAAGGATGGATCAAATCTTATGAAGCACCCTTATAGCTTGTAATATTTGTGCCTTCTGATTGATGTTAAACCTGCACAAAAAATACGAGATTATAGAATTTAAGAAAGGAGATGTGCAAGTGCTCAATTCTTCCGCTATAGTAAGTGGCTATGCGGGTCGTGATCCACAAGAAGGGTTTGCGATGGAAGCTTTACAGTTTTTATTGAAATCGTTATGAATATAAGCGAAAGTTCTTCTCTGTTTTTAAAGTTAAGAAAAAGAAAAAGAAAGTTATAGTTAAAATTAGAAGAATATGAAAGATGAGAGGGTGGAAAAATCAGAAAACGGCGAAAGAAAGCGACAAGGAGGTGAAAAGGATGATTTAGAAGAGGTATTGTGTTTTAATTTACAGAAATGAAAGAAAAGAAATAAAACAATTGCTTACCTTCTTTTCGTCAAAAGCTTACCTTGAGTCTTCAGCGACGATTTTACCTTGAAGTGGAGGCATTCAGCGCATAGCCCATAAGATTTGAGTATTGGTCTTCGTCCACATTACATCATCAAGACTACTTCAAGAATGAAATGATACAGAGAGAGACTTTATTCCATCGTCATGAGCTATCGGTGGCACTCGCAATGGCAAGGCTCTTTCGATGCTTTTAGACTCACTTGGAAGACGATTGTACTAAAAAGAAAAGTAAAATAGAAAAGAAGAAGGAGAAGACTAAAAGAAGTACAAACACAAAAGAACATCGATTCGATTTCATTACAATCAAAGAAAAGAAATAAGTCTTACACCGGTGACACTCCAGCTCAAGCTTCAGTCTTGTTCTTCGATGAAAGTCGATCTCCTCTGAATTACATAAATGAAAACTAAAATTACATAAAAAGAAGGCTAAAACCTAAACCTAGAAATGAAAAGCTTGGCTAAGTCCTATCTCTGCATGGTCCTCCCTTTTGCCTTTGAGTGCAGGTATTTATAGGAGAAATGGAGAGGGTAGAGGTGGATATTCAGTTCTGATCTGCAGTTTGTTGGCGTGTTGATTACTGAATATCACTTAACAACTGACAGAATTAGAAATAATGATCAACATAAGAGTTGTAGCTCTGTCAGTCTGTTTCTGGATCATCTTGAATCATCAGAATTGAGATTCTGTAGCAAAAGTTATGATTCGAATACTAAAATGTATCCAGTCAGAATCTGAATCAAACTTGCTTGATCTTTGCTTCAACCGATCGATTCTGAGAGGATTCTTCTCAACCAGTTTTCAACTTCTTGATTTTGCCCTGATTTACTGAGTGTGAATTAATTCTGATTTAATTCAGAATTTTGGTGGGCTTTGGGCTCATTTCTCTTCATCTCCTTAAAGAATGGGCCTGCAAATAAATTAAGCAATTAATTAGGACAATACAGGCTTTTATTCTAAAATAAGTATGGAAATATGATATTAAATATGCAACATTAGCGACCAATCACACCCCCATACCTATCTTTTGCTCGTCCTCGAGCAAAACAACTAAACTATACTAAGGATTATTAGACCACTTTCGCAGGTCGCGCGATTGCACTGAGCATGTGCAACAAGCCGTTAAACCTCTAGGTTCCCCCTAGAGGACGAGTTTTGTCTCGTGAGGGTTTTCAGCGGATTACACCCACAAAATCCATAAAGAAAGGGAAATAAAGAGTTAGTATTTTCGAAAAGCATTTTGAAAGAGAAAAATATTTGAAATATGATTGTAAGATCTAAGCAATCTATAAGTTATAGGAAAATCGAATCTTTCATTCCTAAACTTAGTCTCTATTCAAAATTTATTATCAATCAAAGTAAGAAGTCAAATTGTACTTCTCATCTAGTCTATTACTTTACCCTAAGTCATATGCACCTTGTGACTGTGAAAATTTTGACTAAGGGTTCATTAACTCTAACTCTTATGCCTTATTTATTTATATATATACTTTTTTTTGTGGTATTATTCCTTAGTTCTATTAGGCTTTCTAATCTGCCCATGTAACGAGCCTCTAATCGATGACTCCCAAACCAAACGGTCTTAGGGCACCAGGTGAGAAGACACCCCTAGGACTTAAGGACTCGAGCAGACAAGGCCACAAAACTAAGGATTTTATTATATGAACCTCTTTTAGGCGTGAATACTCATGCTTTATTAGGCACAGATACCCAGCTTAATCAGAGGATCTAATCATCTTTCACATAAATACTAAGGCTTGCTTAGGCCAAAGCACCTAGCTAATCAATAATTAGACTTATTCATTTTTTTTCAAACTTATCTAATTATCTTTCGCATAAATACTAAGGCTTGCTTAAGCCAAAGCACCTAGCTAATCAATAATTAGACTTATTTATTTTTATATATATATATATTTTTATAAGGCATAAGAATCTTTGTTTTTGAACCCTAAGTGTGTAAGTGTATGAAGTATGCATATTTCATCAAGGTAAAGATCAAGACTAAATTACTTTGACAAATTATCTTCCTAACCCTAAAAATCAAACAAATAATCTTATTTTGACCAAGTATAAGAAATCCTAATTTGGATTTTCCTATTCCTTAAAATTAACTTAATTTCTTACAAAAATAAGTCAAATATTGTTTCTATTTTTCAAAAAGTTTTTAAAAGTAAAGAAAAATGTCAATTTTTTTATTTTATTTTTTTTAAAGAAAAAGAAAAGTTATGTTAGACCCTCCCCCACACCTATCTCATGCATTGTCCTCAATGTATGAATTAATGCATAGATGCATGAAAAAGACGGCAGGGAAGTAAAAGGTTACCTTAAGGTGGTGGTTCCGGTGGTGGTCTGATTGGTCCACGAAACATGGGCCAATCAACTTTTCTTGGGTCTCGGAGGAACCCACCAGCACTATCTTTAATATGACCCACTAAAAAGATAAATCCATTAAGAATTTTTATTAAAAATTGAACCCCATCTAATTTCCAAATTCCATAATTGATTTCGGAGTCAAATTTGTCAACCACCTCGTCTCAGATTGGAGTATGAAATGATAGAACAGTTGACTTGGACTCAGGAAGGATAGGAACTAATACCGACTCAGGAAGGTGGCTTAAGTCAAGTAAAGGTTCAAGAGTCGAAATTGGTTCAGAAATTGGGTCCAAGTCAAGAAGTTGAAACTCCAGTCCACATGTATTTTCCAACAATGGAATGTGACCTAATATGGGTGATTCCAGTTCAGGAAGGATTGGTGGAGGAATCAAAACTGACTCTAGAATATTATTCAAGTTTGGTAATACAACAGGAGTCAATATTGATTCAGAAAGTTGAACTGGATCACATATGTGAGAATCTAGGTCACATATCTCATTGAGTTCAATATCAAAAATTGGAGAACTTGCCAATTTATCCATGGGATTTTCAAAATTGTAAAGTTGGTCAAGTTCAACACGATCCTCAAATATAGGTGATTCAATTTCTTTATGAATTGGTACAGGATCCAATGTTGACTCCGGGAAAAGATTAAAGTCAGGTGAAGATACCGGAGTCATAATCGAATCAGGAAATAGAATTGAATCACTAAGTTGGGGTTCAGGATCATAATCATTTTCAAGTTCTATTTCAGGAAAAGGAAAACTAGCCAAACTATCAATATCATTTGGAGTTTGGGTAAGTTCACATGGTTGTGCTGAAATGGAATCTTGATTTCCAAAATTACATGACTCTTCTGCTCTAACAGAATGGTAAGTGACATCAGGACGGTGGGAACGTAGAGATTCGACCATCATATCTATGTCACGATTTCTAGCATTTTGAGCATGAGTCATGGCTTCTAGCATCTTTTCATAATTGATGGGTTCATTGTCTTGTTGAAAAGATGAAGAGTTGTTTTGGAAGTGATAATGAAATTGTGAGTCCATCAGATTTTGTGATTGTTGTTTGGACTCACGCATACTCCGTTCCAAAATTGATGGTTTTCTATTTTGGACGGGTGGAACTGAGTATGAATCTTGAACATAATGTGGACTGGGGGAGAAGGAGGGCAAGGTGGTTGGAAATTATGCTCGGGGGAGGTGAATCCCACTGACTCGGTGAAGAGTTGAAATCATTATGGAAATTATAGTTATTAGATGGGGGGTATGGGTCATATTGATTCGGATAAGACCAATCTGGCACACTAGGTTGGTTAAATCATGATATGCCGGGTTGGTAATATCTGAAAAAGAGTTTGATGTGTAATATGGATTATTATTATAGTTGAAAAAATTATTATTATAAGCCATATCACACAATGGAATACAAACAAAAAGAAAGAAAAACAAACAAATAAACAAACAAGAAAGAAAAAATTCTAACCTAAGTTAGGGTAGACCTAGACCTAGACGACTCCTAACTGGTTAGACTGTCCACGGGAGGTCTAATGTAGACTTTAACCACAAGCTAATCAGCCAGGTCAGGGCAAGGTTGGTGGGAGGTTTTCCGTCAAAGACGTTCCTTAATTAAATAACCACCAACCTTCGGGCTTTCGGCCATCAATCCCTTTCCTAGACACTGATTTTGCAGGAGTTAGATTCCAACATTTTTCCCCCCTAGGATAATCTCCTAATTGAGTCCGAGATGTCCCTAGGGCCAACGTCTACTCGATTTTAGGTTAGGCTTGGGTTAGTGAGTGCTTGGATTCCGATTTTTGGGCTAAGGAAGGGTGATTAAATCCCCACCTTATCTTGTTACTGGGTGGTGCCCTTAAGATCAGTTTTTGTGCAAGTGTACAAGATAAATAAGATGCACTCTAAGCGATATAAATCAACCAAGAGATAGTCCTATTCTAGATGCAATGCAAACATACCTTGCTCCAGCACTCTTCAACAGTAAAAGTAAATGAATCGAAAAGACACGTGCCTAAAAATGCAAATGTCTAATCAACTTTTAACGATTACAACCAATTTTTTTACTGTTGACTTTATTAAGCAGGTATAGGGTGAATAATACAGGAAATTAAGTAATGCAGCAGAAGTATTTTGCAGAATCAGAGACCCTGCAGAAAATGATCAGTAGTTCACTCCTTATTGCCGCAAATTTGCGACAAAAGCCAGGATTTTGCGGCAATTTGGAGGGATCCTGGTCTCTGCTTTCGAGAGCAGAGGCCCAGGTCCACTTATATGTCACTGCAATGCAAAGTTCCTGTTTTCTTCAACCTATAACCTGCAACATAGAAGAAAAATCGTTTAGTTCTAAAAGATTTGCAAGAAAAATTCAGATTTCAATAAAAACTGTTTTACCCTCCCCGGCAACGGCGCCAAAATTTGATTGATGCTAAACCTGCACAAAAAATACGAGATTATAGAATTTAAGAAAGGAGATGTGCAAGTGCTCAATTCTTCCGCTATAGTAAGTGGCTATGCGGGTCGTGATCCACAAGGAGGTTTGCGATGGAAGCTTTACAGTTTTTATTGAAATCGTTATGAATATAAGCGAAAGTTCTTCTCTGTTTTTAAAGTTAAGAAAAAGAAAAGAAAGTTATAGTTAAAGTTAGAAGAATATGAAAGATGAGAGGGTGGAAAAATCAGAAAACGGCGAAAGAAAGCGACAAGGAGGTGAAAAGGATGATTTAGAAGAGGTATTGTGTTTTAATTTACAGAAATGAAAGAAAAGAAATAAAAACAATTGCTTACCTTCTTTTCGTCAAAAGCTTACTTGAGTCTTCAGCGACGATTTTACCTTGAAGTGGAGGCATTCAGCGCATAGCCCATAAGATTTGAGTATTGGTCTTCGTCCACATTACATCATCAAGACTACTTCAAGAATGAAATGATACAGAGAGAGACTTTATTCCATCGTCATGAGCTATCGGTGGCACTCGCAATGGCAAGGCTCTTTCGATGCTTTTAGACTCACTTGGAAGACGATTGTACGAAAAAGAAAAGTAAAATAGAAAAGAAGAAGAAGGAGAAGACTAAAAAGAAGTACAAACACAAAAAGAACATCGATTCGATTTCATTACAATCAAAGAAAAGAAATAAGTCTTACACCGGTGTCACTCCAGCTCAAGCTTCAGTCTTGTTCTTCGATGAAAGTCGATCTCCTCTGAATTACATAAATGAAAACTAAAATTACATAAAAAGAAAGGCTAAAAACCCAAACCTAGAAATGAAAAGCTTGGCTAAGTCCTATCTCTGCATGGTCCTCCCTTTTGCCTTTAAGTGCAGGTATTTATAGGAGAAATGGAGAGGGTAGAGGTGGATATTCAGTTCTGATCTGCAATTTGTTGGCGTGTTGATTGCTGAATATCACTTAACAACTGACAGAATTAGAAATAATGATCAACATAAGAGTTGTAGCTCTGTCAGTCTGTTTTCTGGATCATCTTGAATCATCAGAATTGAGATTCTGTAGCAAAAGTTATGATTCGAATACTAAAATGTATCCAGTCAGAATCTGAATCAAACTTGCTTGATCTTTACTTCAACCGATCGATTCTGAGAGGATTCTTCTCAACCAGTTTTCAACTTCTTGATTTTGCCCTGATTTACTGAGTGTGAATTAATTCTGATTTAATTCAGAATTTTGGTGGGCTTTGGGCTCATTTCTCTTCATCTCCTTAAAGAATGGGCCTGCAAATAAATTAAGCAATTAATTAGGATAATACAGGCTTTTATTCTAAAATAAGTATGGAAATATGATATTAAATATGCAACATTAGCGACCAATCACCTTCATGTATCCCTTCATTTCGGATCAATAAAAGTAATTTTGTTTTGACTCCCCTTGTCGTATTTCCAACTTGTTTTATCTTTTGAATTGTCGTTTTCAAGTTGCATTGCAGCCATTTGATAAAATAGTCCTTACTGGACTGAATAATGAGACTTAGCTATCTGCCAGTTCAGAGGTCGCAATGACGTAACCGGTTGAGAAGCTACCAAGCTCGAAAGTAGTCCCTGTCGGACTAAAAAAAAGGTGAGACTTGGTTATCTGTCGTTCAGAGGTCGCAATGACGTAACCGGCCACCAAGCTCAAAAGTTAGTCCTTGACGGACTAAAAGGTGAGACCTATCTTTTGTAAATGTCAACAGGCTCGAAATTAAGACTTGGCTATCTGCCGGTTCAAAGGTCGCAATGACATAACCGGTTGACAAGCCATCAAGCTCAAAATAGTCCTTGACAGACTAAAAGGTGAGACCTGTCTTTTGTAAATGTCAACAGGCTTGAAATTGAGACTTGGCTATCTGCCGGTTCAGAGGTCGAAATGACATAACCGGTTGAGAAGCCACCAAGCTCAAAAGTTAGTCCTTGACGGACTAAAAGGTGAGACCTGTCTTTTGTAAATGTCAACAGGCTCGAAATTGAGACTTGTCTTTTGTAAATGTCAACAAGCTCGAAATTGAGACTTGGCTATCTGTCGGTTCAAAGGTCGCAATGACATAACCGGTTGAGAAGCCACCAAGCTTAAAATTAGTCCTTGACGGGCTAAAAGGTGAGACCTGTCTTTTGTAAATGTCAATAGGCTCGAAATTGAGACTTGTCTTTTGTAAATGTCAACAAGCTCGAAATTGAGACTTGGCTATCTGTCGGTTCAGAAGTCGTAATGACATAACCGGTTGAGAAGCCACCAAGCTCAAAAGTTGTCCTTGACGGGCTAAAAGGTGAGACCTGTCTTTTGTAAATGTCAACAGGCTCAAAATTGAGGCTTGGCTATCTGCCGATTCAGAGGTCGCAATGACATAACCGGTTGAGAAGCCACCAAGCTCAAAGTTAGTCCTTAACGGACTAAAAGGTGAGACCTGTCTTTTGTAAATGTCAACAGGCTCGAAATTGAGACTTGGCTATCTGCCGGTTCAGAGGTCGCAATGACATAACCGGTTGAGAAGCCACCAAGCTCAAAAGTTAGTCCTTGACGGGCTAAAAGGTGAGACCTGTCTTTTGTAAATGTCAACAGGCTCGAAATTGAGACTTTGCTATCTGCCGGTTCAGAGGTCATAATGACTTAACCGGTTGAGAAGCCACCTGATTAGTCTACAATTCTGCATTATTATGTCGCAATCTCTCACAGTTTTAATGAATAAATAGTCGTCTTAATCGTGTTTTGGTCTTAATTACAGGTAGATCCAAAGTCCAAGGGCAAAGAGGGAATAAGAGCCTAATTCATCCCAATTTATGGTAATTAATCCCGCAATTACTTGGAGGCCAAGCAAAGGATTTTCTAGAACATGCATTGAACCTAGACTCCTGAGCTGTCAGACAATAGTCGGGCAAAAATACCAGAAATAGGATATATCTGGAAGCAGCTAGAAGCCAGACGGAGCCCCTGACGAAATCCAGAGATTTAATTCTCTGGAATTGCCGAGAATCCGCGGCAAACTTGGAGAAAACGCGGCAATCCTATTGAGCCACGCGTCGATTTTTGACGCGTGGCCCCGTCTCGTCTTCTGGATCCTTCTGAGCCCTATAAATAGCCCTGCAGAGGCCCTGAGAGCGAGCAGTCTTCGTTTTTAGGAGTAGGAGCAGATTTTAGAAGTAGTGTAGGTGAGTGTTTTTCATTTCTTGTATTTTCATTTCTTTTTCTTAGATCATTGTAGTAGGGCTGAGTGATTCATAGAGAGAGAGATTGAGAGGGATTGATGTAATAGAGAGTGACACTCTATGTAAAGGTGCCTCCTTTCTCCTCCATTGTAATCTCCTTCACCTTCTAACATGATTTCTTGCTAGTTTTTCTTCTCATGGCAATCTAACTACTAACCACTAACCATCTAACCACTTACTTGATAATCCACATGAATCGGGTTGCCTGTACAAGGCCTAGTTCTTGCAAGAGCCATTGATGGCCAAAGATGATGGGTTCTAACATCTAACTTGCTAACTTGCTAACCAAGCTAACTCTCTTTTATTTCATGCTCTTTTATTTCATGCTAGTAGTGTAATGAGTGATGCTTGTATTGGCTTGTTCTTGATGCAATGTTTTGATTGTTATGAACCATCCATGTGCCATGCTTTGTACCGTCTCTTGGAGCCAAGGATTGTGATGGCCGAGGATCAAAATATGAGGCAACTATCTCGAAGAGGTTAGCATGGTTAGTGGACCACTTAGTAGTTAGTAGCCATGAGTTTTCTTTTAGTTTGTTTTAGATATCATTTTCAAGTATCTTTTGTTCTTCTTCTATCGTTGTTTTCATCGCCTTCTTAGTTCATCTTTGTTTCATCTCCTTTCCTATTTTGTTTTCCAACACACTTCTATTTGGTTTTTACATCGCCGTTTTCATCACTCTCCTCACCTACCACATGCTTGTTTTCCTTTCTTTTCTTTTTCATTCTTTTTCATTCTTTCAACAAAGAAGAAGTGTTAACAACTGACGTGAATAGAGACTGTTAATGCTTCTATCGCCTCCCTTTCCTGTGGATACGACCCGTTAAGCCAATGCTATAACGGAAGTATCGAGGGTACGCTAAGCACATTCGAGCTTTTCATTGATTTCAGATAATAGGCATTTTTGAGTGCTAGTTTCCCCGTCGATCACCACCAAGCTCAAAGTTAGTCCTTAACGGACTAAAAGGTGAGACCTGTCTTTTGTAAATGTCAACAGGCTCGAAATTGAGACTTGTCTTTTGTAAATGTCAACAAGCTCGAAATTGAGACTTGGCTATCTGCCGGTTCAGAGGTCGCAATGACATAACCGGTTGAGAAGCCACCATGCTCAAAAGTTAGTCCTTGACGGGCTAAAAGCTGAGACCTATTTTTTGTAAATGTCAACAGGCTCGAAATTGAGACTTGGCTATCTGTCGGTTCAGAGGTCGCAATGACATAACCGGTTGAGAAGCCACCAAGCTCAAAAGTTAGTCCTTGACGGACTAAAAGGTAAGACCTGTCTTTTGTAAATGTCAACAGGCTCGAAATTGAGACCTATCTTTTGTAAATGTCAACAAGCTTGAAATTGAGACTTGGCTATCTGCCGGTTCAGAGGTCGCAATGACATAACCGGTTGAGAAGCCACCAAGCTCAAAGGTTAGTCCTTGACGGACTAAAAGGTGAGACCTGTCTTTTGTAAATGTCAACAAGCTCGAATTTGAGACTTAGCTATCTGCCGGTTCAGAGGTAGCAATGACATAACCGGTTGAGAAGCCACCAAGCTCAAAGTTAGTCCTTAACAGACTAAAAGGTGAGACATGTCCTTTGTAAATGTCAACAGGCTCGAAATTGAGACTTGGCTATCTGCCGGTTCAGAGATCGCAATGACATAACCGGTTGAGAAGCCACCAAGCTCAAAGTTAGTCCTTGATGGGCTAAAAGGTGAGACTTGGCTATCTGTCGGTTCAGAGGTCGCAATGACTTAACCGATTGAGAAGCCATCAAGCTCGAAAGTAGTCCTTGTCGGACTGAAAGGTGAGACTTGACTATCTGCCGGTTCAGAGGTCGCAATGACTTAACCGATTGAGAAGCCACCATGCTCGAAAGTAGTCCTTGTCGAACTAAAAGGTGAGACTTGGCTATCTTCCGGTTCAGAGGTCGCAATGACATAACCGGTTGAGAAGCCACCAAGCTCAAAAGTTTTGACGGAATTTGGGAAAGGTCTCGTTTTCACGAGGAGAAACGAGGAAATCACTGTCATAGGTTTAATGTTAACATAACAGTGAAATGGACGGAGAGATTTGTATATGTGGCCTTACCATTCTATAGGTGAGAATTGATAAGTGATTTTAGAGAGGGAATCAAATAGGAACAGGTCACTTAGAATTTTTAGCAAATCCCCAGTTGTCAATGGGTTTGATATGCCTTTACCAACTACCGTTTGAGTTGGGCTAGCCATACTATTCCCCTCAGCATGATGAGTTGTCGAGGACTTATGTTGGGCTTATAGGCCAACATTTTCCTCTATCCTCAACCATTAAAGGTGTTGGATCATTTGGTTAACGTATGTGTAACCTTGATTCTCCTTTGAGACAAACCATGTATGACCAGGTTTCTACTAGTTTATAGTTGTATGATCTCGTTTGGAGGAAGAGAGAGGCTCTCTTTGCGTGTACCTTGGATATAAAGGTCTTGATAAGAGGTGTAATGTTAACTTGATCATGAGAAGGATTCTTACTCAAGGATAATACTTCTTTAAGAACTTGCCATTGATCGGCATCATGAGTAAACCGCCATCTGAAGTCATAAGGCGGTATGCTCCGTTTGAATAGACTGTTTTTATTACAAACGGTCCTTCCCATTTAGGATGAAATTTGCCTTTGGTTTTATGCGTCATGATCATCGGTCGTCTAACGGTTAAAATCAAATTTCCTTTCTGGAAGACTCTTTGTTTGACCTTCTTATTGAAGGATTTTAAGATTCGAGCTTGATACAACTCGATGTGTTGCTGAGCTTGTAGTCGCTTCTCATCTAGGGCTTCGAGCTCTTAAAGGCGCAACCGATCATTGTCCTCTGATGTGATCTTAGTCATTAAAGCGACTCGTAATGATGGCATCTGGATCTCCAACGGTATGACTGCTTCACATCGTATACTAGGGAGAAAGGCGTATTGCCTGTCGGGGTCCGAACCATGGTTCGGTAGGCCCAAAGACATTCACCAAGCTTTTCGTCCCAATCTCGCTTATTCGAGGAGACGAACTTCTTGAGCAACTTGATGACTGTTTCGTTGAATGCTTCCGCCGAGGCATTAGCGGCGGGATTATAGGCGGTTGAAGCCACATTCTGAATTCAGTATTTATCGCAGAACCGATAAAATACCTGGCTTATGAATTGAGGACCATTATCATGGATGATCCGCCTAGGGACACCAAATCGATGGATGACATGGTGTTTACTGAAGTTAACCACATTAGAGGTTTTGACTTCAACCAGTGGTATAGCTTCTGCCCACTTTGAAAAGTAATCAGTTATTGCCAGGATAAACCGATGTCCTTTTGTCGAAGAGGGGCTGATTGGCCCTATGTCATCGATTCCCCATGCTTCAAATGGCCATGAAGCAACAGTTGGGTGGAGCAACTTTGAGGGCTGGTGTATGAAGTCCGCATGAATCTGACACGCTTTACACCTCTGTGCATATTGGATGGCATCAGCTATCATGGTTGTCCAATAGTATCCAAGCCGATGCAATCTGTCTTTAAGTTTTGGGCCTGGCTGATGAACTCCGCAAATGCCGTCGTGTGCTTCTTTAAGCACTTCCTTGCCTCTGAATTGGAAAGGCAACGGAGGAGGACACAATCATATGAACAACGGTAAAGTGTCTTCAAAGTTGGATCGTAGTAGAAACGGAGAGACCTTCATCTGATAAATGCTGCTTCTTTAGGATCGTCTGGCAGCAGACCATGTATGGCATAATCGATGAGAGGAAATCGCCAATATCTCGGCTCAAGATTCATCGAGATATTATAAACCTCTATGGTTCTTAACATATGTTTAGAGCAGATAAGGTGTCGAGTCGCCACTGTGAGGTGACACTCGATGTCGATTGGCAAGGCTAACGTTGTTGCTAACACGGCAAGAGCATCTGCCTTAGTATTCTGAGTTGAGACACGTGCCTGATGTAGAAACCATCAAACAGATTAGCCAATTCGATGACCGTGTGATAATAAGGCACCAAGTCTTCGTGGCGGACCTCATATTCGCCTTTAACCCGATTGATAATCAGTTTTGAATCGCCGTATGCTTCAAGGTAGCGTACCCCCATTCCGTGGGCGAGCTGAAGGCCGATGAGTAGAGCATTATAATCCACTACATTGTTGGAGCATGATTCTGTCAGAGAAAATGCTCTAGGAAGGACATGATTCTGTGGAGAGATAAACACAACCCCCACGCCGGCGATGATCCTACCTTTAGGACCTATTCGTGATGCTCTATCGAAAAACATCTGCCACACTTCATCCTCTGAAATTATATTAGACTCGAAGGCTTCATCCGGAATGTCTTCGTGAAGTTTTGAGTTTTCTGGGACTGGATGAGCAGCCAAAAACTCCGCAAGGACCTGGCCTTTAACCGCCTTTTGAGGGATAAAGATCATGTCGTATTGAGACAAAAGAAGTGCCCATTTAGCCAATCTTGAATTCAGTGATCCTGGCTTCGTCATGAGAAGATGTAAGGGATTCACTCTGGAGATGACATGTATGGTTTGGCCAACCAAATAATGTCGTGTCTTCTGAACGGCAAAGACAAGGGCTAAACACTCTTTCTCAATAGGGTTATAGCGAGATTCCGTCCCTATTAGAATCCTGCTCAAATAATAAATGGCTTGTTCGTGTCCATTGTCGTTCTTTTGAGCGAGGAGGGCACCAAAAGAATAGTTCATAGCTTTCACATAAAGTAAGAATGGTTTCCCTGATGTGGGGTCCACTAAGACTGGAGGTTTCGTGAGATATCTCTTGATGTCTTCATAAGCTTCCTGACAAGCTTGATCCCATTCGAAGGAAGCACCCTTTTTCATGAGTCAGGTGAACGGTTGACAGCGGCCAGAGAGATTTGCGATGAATCTTCTGAGATAAGCCAGTCTACCCTGCAAGCCTCTAAGCTCTTTGAGATTCCTCGGTGGACGCATGCTCTGAATGGCCTTGACCTTGTCTGGGTTAAGATGAATTCCTTTTGATGTAACAATAAACCCAAGGAACTTGCCACTCAAAACTCCCAGGAAGGATTTTGTCGGATTCATTTTCAATCGATGAGCCCCCATTATGTTAAACATTGTTCTCATGTCACGAAGATGGTCATCCTTGTTGCGGCTTTTGACAGCAATGTCATCGACATAGCATTCTACCATTTTTCGGAGATGATCGCAGAAGATTGTACTCATTGCCCGTTGATAGGTTGCTCCGGCATTCTTCAGCCCGAAGGGCATCACGGTGTAGCAGTATACCCCCAAGGGTGTTCGGAACGAAGTATGCTTCTCGTCGTCGGGGTACATTTTGATCTGACTGTACCCTGAAAAACCATCCATAAAAGACATTCTTTCGAATCCACATGTATTATCAATCATGACATCAGTGATGGGCAATGGGAATTCGTCTTTAGGACAGGCTGTATTGAGATCACGATAGTCGATGCTGATCCGTATTTTTCCATTCTTCTTAAGGACGGGAATGATATTAGCAACCCAGCTGGATGTTGTTCCTCCCGTTTGAAGCCACATGCAATGAGCTTATGGACTTCGGCTTCAATAGCCTCCATAATGTTCGGCGAAACTGGCGTTGTTGCTGCTTGACTGGCTTGGCTTCGGGTCTGATATTCAGACGATGCATAGCGACTTGCGGATCAAGTCCGGGCATGTCTTCGTAGTTTCATGCGAAAACATCTATATACTCTTTTACGGGTATTATTAATTCTTCCTTTTCTGTAAGTGATAAGCTTTCACTTATGAAGATGGGCTTAGGGTGATCTTGACTACCCAAATTGACCTGCATCACCTTATCTTCGGTAGGTGGTTCGCGCAGTTCGAATCACTTTTCCCACTGGAGATCTAATTGCTGAGCCCATGGTTCCTCATCAGTAGCCTCTTTTGGCTCCAATTGACTGCTTGAAGTCATATTAACAGTGAAATTCTCGAACATTACCCCACGCTGACATCAGAATCCCATTCGGAGGATAAGGCAGAATGTGATGGAATTGGTTCGTTGTTTTTGAGTTGAACCGTTGCTAGCGATGTGGGTGTAACGTATCCTAATCCCCTGCGTGTATTATCATAGTAATTTGCAGGCTTCCCTCTTGGCACAAAGTTACGCAGCAAACTACGTCTTCCTTTTCTGAAATTCAGACCCTCTTCACGCTTTAGACTGTAGTCCATTTTCTTCATAATATGGCGCGCTGATCACGCGTAATGGAAAAATTGTGGGGTGTCTGAGTCTGAACTTGAATCTGTGATTGTGGACCCTCGTGATTGGGCTCTATCAAAAATTATTGGTAATTGACCTTCTTTGTATGGAGGGATCACCAAAACGGCCCATTCTATAGATTCCATATGTGTACCGGACGCGCTTGTTTTATGTAAAGTGATGTGCAGAAAGCTATCCGTGATGGATTCAAACAACCCAATACATGCAAGATAATCAAAAGAAATATTATCATTAATTACCCATTCACCCTCATTTTCAAAAGGAGTATTACATTGGGGATTATTTAGACATGCTATAATTGGTTCACCAATCAGAATGGCTGGTATGTCTACTTCAGATTCTGAATCCGCCTCATTGCCATTATCATCATCATCTGGCAATAGTTCTTTGGATGTTTCACCAGTCTCTTGATACAGGAGAGCGTCAGTGAAGTAATTTTCCACACCCTTGAATGGTTGCTTCTCAGCGAAGACAGTTCATACTGTCGCGTCATCCTCAACATATTTGAAGCATTGGTGCAGAGTAGAGGGAACGATCCAGTTGGCATGGATCCACGGTCGTCCTAGCAACAGGTTGTATGACGTATCAGCGTCAATGACATAGCACGTCACTTCTGACTTCAGGCTCCCGATTCAGCAACGGAGTCGAATTTTCCCAAGTGGATGACTACTCCCGCCATTGAAACCGTGTATTATAGTAGTGATTGCGGACAACCTATATAGCGGTATACCGAGGAAGTAGAGAAGCCTTTTGGGGATGATGCTGAGTGCGGACCCCGGATCGACTTGTACCCTTTCAATGCATGTTGAACCGGTATATCTGGTGTAGTACAGAAGTCGATCGTGCTTGTTGTCTTTGAGAAGCATATCTTCCGCTGTGAAGGTAATAGCGGGGACCTTTGATTGTGCATGATCGCATTCAGGACAGGTAGACTGAGCGTCATCTTTAGGGGTCTCTGGCATATATGTTAGGAATGATTCTGAATCAGCCAGCGCATCTCTGAGCGCTTCTCTTGTCTCTTTTGAGAGACGAAGGAGCTCGTGTATTGTAATACGAGCCGGGATATTGGCCAGCTGGGCCAATATGTCAAAACGAAAGGGCGTGCCAAGCCCTTGGCCTGAAGGCTTCTTCAGGACATGGTCGAACCAGACTTCCTTCGGCTTCTCCTTTCCCTTGGGTGGAACTGAAGCAGGTGTTGGTACTTGTACTGACGTCGTTTGTTGTTGTGTCTCGTCAGTAGCTTTCTTATATTATTTTAAGTACGATTTTCTGGATCGAGTACCCGTTAGCTGAGGTATGTCAGCCTGCGCCGCGCAAGCGTGCTTTTCTCCTTCAGAATCACTGAGAAAAGCTGATGTGAAATTGTCATCGTCCGGCAGGATGGAGATGACATTGCAAGATTTGCCCTTCGACTTGGACTTCTTTGAATCCCATTGTTCGTCTTGGACAAGGTCTGGGTGTATCCACATGATTTTCCCTGTCTCTAGTGTCAAGGGAATAAGACCCTTATTATCTTGAGCTTTAGCCGCATGGTGCTTGACTTCCAGTCGTGGCGCAGGGACTGGATAAGTCTTGTCAGGCACTGTGACCTTTGGGGTTTTGCTGAACTCGAGGGTCACCATATTGGCAGTGACTTTTTTCTGCTCTGACTTCAGTGTCAGGACCCCTGCATCGATCAAGGCTTGAATTCTGTCCTTGAGGACATAGCACTTGTCGGTAGGATGGTGAATCATCCTGTGGTAGAGATAGTATTTGGGGTCATTTGTGCGTCCTATTTCATTGGGACGCCGAGCCTCTGGCAGCTTCATTTTATTCCCTTTGTGAAGCAAATGGAATATTGTGACCACCTGATCATCTCTGAAGGAGTACTGTTTTGGAGAGAACTTAGACTCCTGATTGTTGAAGCCGCTCTTCTTGGCTTTCGACTGTACGTCCCCAGACAATTCAACGGACATATTCTCCTTCCCTTTGGCTTAAGAAGACTGCGCTATGTCGCTACGTCCTTTATTATTCATACCCCATTTGCCTTTAGGGGTAGAGGGTTCAAACTTTTTAGCCGACTTTTCAGCTATCTCAGCTTGTTCGACCAGTTCTTTTCAGGTATAGGCTTTGACAGCCCCCATACGAATCTCTACTTGGTCTAAGAAGTTGTGCATGCACGTCTGTAAGAGCATGGGTAACGGCATCCTGCTGGGCACATCAAAGATAAGTTTCTGAATCGTTCAATATAGTCACGGACAGATTCGCCCTTCTTCTGAACGATGGAGAGGAGCTTGTCCATGGTTACCTCAGTATCGTCCTCATAGAAACGAGAAAGGAATCGGGTTTCTAGGTCGATCCAAGAATTAACAGAGCCCGGAGGGAGACTTCAGAACCAATCAAATACTACCCCTTTTAAGGTGCCAATGAACAGTCTAGCCATGATGACATCATTGTCTATAACATTACCGGTCTGAGATCAAAAATAGTAGATGTACTGGTTTGGCGAGCTCTTTCCATCATAGGTATGCAATGTTGGTGGTTTGAATTTCGGTAAGTATGGCACTGAATCCCACTCCAACGGGTAAGGACGGACTGTCCCCACTTTCTTTAACTCATCCCTCTGAGCTAGGGATGCGATTTGAGCTTGAAGGCCCTTAAGGACTTCAGCGTCTAATGAAGACCCCTCCTTGGACTTCTCCGTCTTCGGCTGGTCATTACTAAGATGTTCTTCCTCGTCATGGTTACTCCCGGTATCATTTTTATTCCAATTATTAAGGAGTTGAGCGAGCATCTGTTGAATGTTGTCCAGAGCTTCTTGCTGAGTTTTGGAAGTTTGCTCCTGAGCTTCCAAACGTCGACGAAGCTCTTCGTTACCATTGTCAGCCATGTTTACTAATAATCTGTCTGTTCGCACTGAGCTGACTGTCGCCGAGGAGGCATACTCACTATCTTCATCCTCTTCATCAGATGATTGGACTGATCTTCTCCTTGGTTCTGGCGAGGCTACTGCCATTGAGGAAGAAGGCCGTTCATAACTGTAGGGTATCGCCACCCAAGATCTGGTGTTTCGAAAAACACGCTCTTCATGCACCAAGACTTCACCTAAGCTTGGGCTGTAATCTAGATCCGGGGAGCTGTAGGGGGTGTCGTCAGATGCTTGCCTGCCCCGGGGCAGCTCTCGTCCCCTTCCGGTCATGTTGACGGATGCAGAGGGTAGATCTCACGATACGCTCATTTGCGATGTTTCACCAGGGCTTGTACTGACAGCCGATCAAAAACTGATCATCGGCCTGGAGAAGTGGCGGGGATTGGTCCCAGCCAGCAATGGACCGAGTGGAGTGTCACCAGCTGACATCCCACTTGTTGACAACAGAAAGAAGTAGTTTGAAAGATTCTGACTTCCGTTTGTTTATCAAGAATTTCTGCAAGT
The DNA here is from genome assembly GCA_038442645.1 of Agave tequilana. Classification (NCBI taxonomy): domain Eukaryota; kingdom Viridiplantae; phylum Streptophyta; class Magnoliopsida; order Asparagales; family Asparagaceae; genus Agave; species Agave tequilana. Next base: position 14,830 of record JAVJIF010028217.1, on the reverse strand, counting down.
CAGACCCAGTTGGGCCTAAACGATCCAGCGTAGAAGATCTTTTGGATCGCGCATTGGACGACATCCTGCTCCTTTTATCACAGCAGAGGGGATTAGCACAAAGTAGTGCTTCAGTTCTAGCTTCGCGGCTAAGAACCTTGGGAACGCCCTTGGGTGCTGAAGCTGCATAAGCAACACTATCAGCACTTAGGGATAATCCCTTAGCTCCGTCACAAGGCATGAGCTTAGCGCTTGACGAACCGGAGGGCGGAGCACGCTGTGATGCTTTATCCGCTGTGCTGCTACGAAGGCAATTGGCCTTAGATAGTGCTTCGGTTCTAACCTCACGGCTAAAAGCTTTGGGAACGCCCTTGGGCGCTGAAGCTGCATAAGCAACGCTATCAGCACTTAGGGACAATCCCTTAACTCCACTGCGAAGAGTGAACGAAGCACGCTGTTGTGGACACCACGCGTAAGCTATGGTACAGTAGCTTCGCTCGTGAGAACGAGGCTGACGCGAGGCGCTACTGATCTTGAATTGGGCGAAGGTACTGTTGCGCTTGTATCCTCGCGGCTAGTAGCATTGTTGGAGCAGGCAGGCATCTTGCCTTTTTCTTCGCGAGAGAGACGCACTTCTAGCGTAGCTATGCCTGAGGCTTTGCCCAGAGCCTTCTGTTTTGGCCTCCAAATCTGCTTTGGTAAGGGAGACTTAGGTTCGCATGGAACCTGACTAGCCACACGCGAGGCTGAGGGGTGTTGGCAGAATTCTGCTCCTGGTTTCTGTTCTGAAATCTTGGTCATGGAGACCTTTCTATGTTTTCATACATGAAGCATTAGACCACCCCCAGAGAGGACTTCTTCAAATTTTTCTTGGTCGAAGTGAACGACCAGGTTTTCGAAAGTGGTAGACTTGGACTGCGGGTGTGCTTCCTTGTTACGCCAGAGAACCGCAGTAGGCTCGCAGGGAGCCTTATCTGTCTCCGCAGAGACTTGCATTGAAGATTTAGCCAGAGAGGTTCTAGCTGCACCGGCTTTCTCAAATTCAGAGATAGACCCGAAGGTCTGTTCATCACATTGCGACACTTGATTCTCAGCAGTGGAGAATTCAATCCCCAGCGGAGTCACCATCTTGTTTTCCATTGATTTGTAACGGGAAAAACTTATAAAAAAGTGTCGAGGAGCTAAATTACAAGTAACACAAAGGATTACAAGTAGATCTCCTCAGAAATTCTGGAGAAGTGTGCCGATAGGAGTCTGGTCAGGGCGCGACCACTTTGTCCCTTTGACGATGTGAGCGATGAGATTCCCTTCTCGCCTGGTTCGGGGAATCGGAGAACAGAAGGTTGATAGAACCTCTTGTTACTTCTCAAAACCGCCTTCGCTTAGGAATTCCTTCTCGCCTGGTTCCGGAGATTCCTTGAGAAAAAAGGAGGTATTAGGGTATTAGCACCCTGATTAGAGAAGCAGCTCTCTAAAAGTCTCTGAATTCAAGAGAATATATCTCTATTTATACGCGGTGCGTCCTCTCGAGAAGTCTGCCGTCTCTCTAGAGCGTATCGCCTGTGAGCGTGTTCTCTCCTTGTGCCCCTGATGGGCTATTTATAGGGAGAGCAGGTGTATAATTGTCCCTTGAAAATATAGAAACAGATTGAATCAAATCTGTTTAAATCTGAAAAGTAGTCTTGCTACGAGGCTAGAATCAGCTTCTGTGAAGTTAGAAATAGCAGGTCGGTTGATCCTCTTGATCTGTTTTGATCCTTTCTATATAGTTGGAGGATTTCCCTTGATCCTCTTACTCGTTTTAGGAGAGTCAATAGATTATGACAATCAACTGCCAAATTTGATCTCAGATTTGATCTTGATTGGATTTGATCTCAATCCTGATTAGATTTGATCTCATCTGGAGATTTAATTGGTCAAAGGTTGACCATAGCAGACCCGCAGCGGCGCACCCGCGTCGAGCTCACAGCGGAGCTAGAAAGCGCATGTGGCAAAGTCAGAAGACAGCTCTTCAGTGGAGCTAGATATCGTCTGCGGCGAAGCTACCGCATACCCTTTTGTGCGGTTATGTGTGGCTTCAAGCGAAGCTAACTCTCTCTGCGGAGTTAACTGAGCACTTCAGGCGAAGCTATAAGTTAGCTTCCTGGCAGAGCTGTGAATGGCTTCAAGGCGAAGTTGGATGTCTTAGCCTCTCAAGCGAGGCTGTCCCTTTGAGCTCATATGATACTAAGTGCTAGCATCTTAGACCTGCTGAGGTCTGTTTGGAGACAATCTGGGCTTACTGTCTGCTTCACTAGATAGTAGAGTCCAAGTTGCTTCCTTGTCCCTCGGAGATGGGTGAAAACTAGTCGTCAGCTTATCTGTCACTTGTCTTTTATAAATGTCAACAAGTACAGAACTAGTCGTCAGCTTGTCTATCGCTTGTCTTTTGTAAATGTCAACAAGTTTAGACATTGTTCGGACCAATCAACCTATCTTTCACTTGTCTTTTGTAAATGTCAACAAGTTTAGACATTGTTCAGGCCAGTCAGAATCTTGTCTTTTTAGAGTGTCAATAGCAGGCAGGCATTTTGTCTTTGTCTTCGTGTGATAGGCGAGCCTGTGGCGTAGCTACGCCTGAAACTTCATAGAGAGCTCTCTGCTTTGGCCTTCACATCTGCTTTGGAAGAGGAGATTTAGATTCGCAGGGAACCTGACTAGCCTCGTGCGAGGTTGCTTGCCCATCTAGGGCTGGTTTCTGCTCTGAAATCTTGGTCACCGAGACCTTCCAATGCTTCCGTGCATCAAGCATTGGATCCTCTCTAGAGAGAAGCTCTTCGAATTTTCCTTGGTCGAAATGAACGACCAAATTTTCGACAGTAACAGACTCAGAATTCTGATCATTGCATTCTGGTCCTGCTTCCTTATTGCCCAGAGGACCGTAATAGGCTTGCGGAGAGCCTTATCTGTCTCGACAGAGACTTGCTTCGAAGAATTAGCCAGAGGGGTTCTGATTGCGCTGACTTCCTTGCACTCAACAGTAGACCCGAAGATCTGTTTGTCGCATTGCGACACTTGATTCTCAGCAGTGGAGAATAGGTTTCCCAGCGGAGTCACCATCTTGTTTTCCATTGATTTTACAAAGGGGAAAACTTACAAAAAAAGAGTCAAGGAGCTGAATTATAAGTAATTCTTTGAAGGAAGAGATTACAGGTAGATCTCCTCTGAAATTTCTGAGAAAGTGTGCTGGTAGGAATCTGATCAGCGCGCGATCACTTTATCCCTTTGACGATACGATCGATCAGACAATCGGACTGCTGCCTGATGGGATTTCCTTCTCGAATGGTTGGAAAAATCGGAGGACAAAAGGTCGGTAGAACCCTCTTGTTACTTATTGAGCTGCCTCCGCTTGGGAATTCCTTCTCGCCTGGTTCCGGAGATTCCTTGAAAGGGAGGAAGATCTTAGGGTATTAGCACCCTGATTAGAGAAGTAATTCTCTAAGTTCTTGGAAGCAAGAGAGTAAATCTTTGTCTTTTTTTCTCTTCAGGGGGAGGTGATTGGTCGCTAATGTTGCATATCTAGTATCATATTTCAAAACTTATTATAGAATAAAATCTGCATTGTCCTAATTAATTGTTTAATTTATTTGCAGGCCCATTCTTTAAGGAGATAAAGAGAAATGAGCCCAAAAGCCCACCAAAATTCTGAATTAAATCAGAATTAATTCGAGCTCACTGAATCAGGGTAAAATCAAGAGGTTGAAAACCGGTTGAGAAGAATCTTCTCAGAATCGATCGGTTGAAGCAAAGATCAACGGCCATTTCTTCAAAATCTCGGAGCTGAACTGCAAATTCAACCCAAGATAAAACCATAACTCGACCCCGGGGAGACCCACCAACAGGGTGTGGCCACCTGGCCACACCCTGGTCGCGTAAACGCGACCAAAGTCACGTTTTCGCGGCTTAGTTGGGGAGTTAGGGGAGCGTTTGCTCCCCCGTCTCCCCGGGATCCTCCTCGTGTGGGTTATGCCTATAAAAAGCCAGTATTTGCACTGAAAATGGGACGACCATGCAGAGATAGGATTTAGACTAGTTTTCATTTCTTTTAGTTTAGTTCTTTCTTTTCTTTCTATGTAATTTGTATGTAAGCTTAGGTTAGATGAAGATTCATGTAAGTAAGAGAGAGAGGCTTATGTTGAGAGTGACACCGATGTACCCTCCTCCTTTCTTCCATTGTTTCTGCAAGTAATAAAGGTAAATATTTTTGTTTTATGTTCGTATTTACTTTTGTTTTCTTCTTCCTCTTTCTACTCTACCTCTTTTGTTTTTGATGAGCTTGCAAGTGAATCCAGAAGTATAAGTGTACAAAAGCCTTTGTGAGTGCCAACGATACTTCATGAAAACGTTCTCCTCCTCAAGATCCGTATCACTTCATTCTTGCAAGGCTTGATGATATAATGCGAATAGGGACTGAGCTCGATCTTATGACCTATGCGTTGAACGCCTCCAAAGTAAGGTAGAACATGCAAGGATTCCAGGTAAGTCATCAACCAAACTAGGTGAGTAATCCTTAATCTTCTTTCTTTTCTTTTATTTCTTTAGTATAGATCACCACATCTCCCAAATCTTTCATCATTTCTTTTCCAACTCATTTGTACATAGTCGCTTTCTGACTCTCCACCTTCTTCATCTATCGCTTTCTTTCTAACGTTAACATAATTCTTTTTCACGTTTATTTCTTAAAAACAAAGAACTTTCGTTTTATCTTCATTAAGATTTCAATAAAAAACTTTGAACACTTCTATCGCAAACCCTCCTTGTGGATCACGACCCGCATAGCCACTTGCTATAGCAGTAAGAATTGAGCACTTGCACATCTTCATTCTAAATCTAAAATTCTTTATTTTTATGTGCAGGTTTTGCTTCAATCAAAATTTTGGCGCCGTTGCCGGGGAGGGTAACGTTTTTATTGAAATCTGATTTTTATTGAAAATTTTTTAGAACTAAAACGAATTTTCTTCTCTGTTGAAGGTTATAGGGCAAGCAAAGCAGGAAATTAAGATTGCAGTAACATATAAGTGGTATTGGGCCTCTGCTCTAGAAAGCAGAGACCAATTACCCTCTGCTTTGCCGCGTTTTCGCGGCCAAGCCGCGGTTTCGCGGCAAAAAGGAGTTGACTACTAACGTTGTTTTTTGCGAGGTTGCTTGACTTGTAAAATTCTAGTTTTCTGCAATTTGTTTTTTCTTATATGCCACCACCATAAGCCTACTAATAAACCAACAGTAAAATACTCGTTGAAAAAGATAAAAAATTGATTAGACGTTTGCATTTTAGGCACGTGTCTTTTCAATTCTTTTATTTTACTATTGAAGAGTGCTGGAGCAAGGTACGTTCGCATTGCATGTAGAATAGGACTCATCTCTTGGTTGATTTACATAGCTTTGAGTGAATCTTATTTACATATCTTGTACACTTGCACAAACTGATCTTAAGGGCACCACCCATTAACAAGATAAGGTGGGGATTTAATCACCCTTCCTTAGCCCAAAAATCAGATTCCAAGCACTCACTAACCCAAGCCTAACTAAAAATGAGTAGACGTTGGCCCTAGGGACATCTCGGACTCAATTAGGAGATTATCCTAAGGGGGAAAAGTGTTAGAATTTGACTCCTGTAAAATCAGTGTCTAGGAAAGGGATTAAGGGCCGAAAGCCTGAAGGTTGGTGGTTATTTAATTAAGGAACGTCTTTGACGGAAAACCTCCCACCAACCTTACCCTGACCTGGCTGATTAGCTTGTGGTCAAAGTCTGCATAATACCTCCGTGGACAGTCTAACCAGTTAGGAGTCGTCTAGGTCATAGGTCTACCCTAACTTAGGTTAGAATTTTTTTCTTTTTTTGTTTGTTTATTTGTTTGTTTTTCTTTCTTTTTGTTTGTATTCTATTGTGTGATATGGCTTATAATAACAATTTTTTCAATTTCAATAATAATCCATATTACACACCGACTTCATTTTCGGATATTACCAACCCGGCATATCATAACTTTAACTAACCTAGTGTGCCGGATTGGTCTTATCCGAATCAATATAACCCATGCCCCCAATCTAATAACTATAATTTTCATAATAATTTTAACTCTTCACCGAGCCAGTGGGGATTCACCTCCCCGAGCATAATTTTCAACCAACTTGTCCCCCTTATCCACCAAGTTCACAATATCCCCAAGAGTCATACTCAGTTCCACCAGTCCAAAATAGAAAACCATCAATTTTGGAAAGGAGTATGCGTGAGTCCAAACAACAATCACAAAATCTTATGGACTCACAATTTCACTACCACTTCCAAGACAACACTTCATCTTTTCATCAAAATAATGAATCCATCAACTATGAAAAGATGCTTGAAGCCATGACTCATGCTCAAAATGCTCGAAATCATGACATAGATATGATGGTCGAATCTCTACGTTCTCACCGTTTGACCAGTTCTGATGTCACTAACCATTCTGTTAGAGCCGAAGAGTCATATAGTTTTGGAAATCAAGGTTCCATTTCAGAACAGTCATTTGAACTTGCCCAAACTCCAAATAATATTGATAGTTTGGCAAGTTATCCCTTGCCTGAAATCGAACTTGAAAATGAATATGATCATGAACCCAACTTAGGGATTCAATTTTACTTCCTGATTCAATAATGACTCCGGTATCTTCACCTGATTTTAATCTTTTCCCCGAGTCAACATTGGATCCTGTGCCAATTCATCATGAAATTGAATCACCCATTTTTGATGATCATATTGAACTTGACCAATTTTACACTTTTGAAAATCCTATTGACAAATTGGTAAGTTCTCATTTTTTTGATATTGAACTCAATGAGATATGTGACCTAGATTTTCAAATCTGTGATCCAGTTCAACTTTCTGAATCAATCTTGACTCCTGTTTTGTTACCAAACTTGAGTAATATGTTAGAGTCAGTTTTGATTCCCCCACCTATCATTCCTGAACATGAATCACCAATATTAAGTCACATTCCATTGTTGGAAAATCAATGTGGACTTGAGTTTCAACTTCTTGACTTGGACACACTTCTTGAACCAGTCTCGACTCCTGAACCTTTACTTGACTTAAGTCACCTTCCTGAGTCGGTATTAGTTCCTATACTTCCTGAGTCCAAGTCAACCGTTCTATCATTTCATACTCCATTTTGGGACGAGGTGGTTGACAAATTTGACTCTGAAATCAGTTATGGAATTTGAAAATTAGATGGGGTCAAATACTTAATAAAAATCCTTCATGGATACACAATTTTAATGGGTTATATTAGTGAAATTTCTGGTGGGTTCCTCCGAACCCAACGAAAAGTCGATTGGGCCGCGTTTCGTGGACCAATCAGACCACCACCCAGACCACCACCTTAAGATAACATTTTCCTTTCCTTTCTTCTTTTTCATGCATCTATGCATTAATTCATACATTAAGGACAATGCATGAGATAGATGTGGGGGAGGGTCTAACATAACTTAGTTTTTAAAATAAAAACATTTTAACATTTTCTTTACTTTTAAAAAACTTTTTGAAAAGAGAAACAATATTTTGACATATTTTTTGTAAGAAATTAAGTTAATTTTAAGGAATAGGAAAATCCAAATTAGGATCTCTTATACTTAGTCAAAATAAGATTATTTGTTTGATATTTAGAGTTAAGAAGATAATTTGTCAAAGTAATTTAGTCTTGATCTTTACCTTAATGAAATATGCACACTTCATACACTTACACACTTAGGGTTCAAAAATAAAGATTCTTATTCCTTATATTAAAAAAAAAAGATAAACAAATCTAATTATTGATTAGCTAGGTGCTTTGGCCTAAGTAAGCCTTAGTATTTATGCGAAAGATGATTAGATAAGTTTGAAAAGAAATATATATAAAAAAAATCCTCTGATTAAGCTGGGTATTTGTGCCTAATAAAGCATAAGTATTCACGCCTAAAAGAGGTTCATATAATAAATCCTTAGTTTTGTGGCCTTGTTTGCTCGAGTCCTTAAGTCCTAGGGGTGTTTTCTCACCCGGTGCTCTAAGACAGTTTGGTTTGGGAGTCATCGATTAAAGGCTCGTTACATGGGCAGATTAGAAAGCCTAATAGAACTAAGGAATAATACCACAAAAAAAGTATATATATACAAATAAATAAGGCATAAGAGTTAGAGTTAATGAACCCTTAGTCAAAATTTTCACAATCACAAGGTGCATATGACTTAGGGTAAAGTAATAGACTAGATGAGAAGCACAATTTGACTCCTTACTTTGATTGATAATAAATTTTTGAATAGAGACTAAGTGTAAGAATGAAAAATTCAGTTTTCCTATAACTTATAGATTACTTAAATCTTACAATTATATTTCAAATATTTTTCTCTTTCAAAATGCTTTTTCAAAAATACTAACTCTTTATTTCTCTTTCTTTATGGATTTTGTGGGTATAATCCGCTGAAAATCCTCACGAGACAAAACTCATCCTCTAGGGGAAACCTAGAGGTTTAACGGCTTGTTGCACATGCTCAGTGCAATCGTGTGACCTGCGAAAGTGGTCTAATAATCCTTAGTATAGTTTAGTTGTTTTGCTCGAGGACGAGCAAAAGATAGGTATGGGGGTGTGATTGGTCGCTAATGTTGCATATCTAGTATCATATTTCCATACTTATTATAGAATAAAATCTGCATTGTCCTAATTAATTGTTTAATTTATTTGCAGGCCCATTCTTTAAGGAGATGAAGAGAAATGAGCCCAAAAGCCCACCAAAATTCTGAATTAAATCAGAATTAATTCGAGCTCACTGAATCAGGGCAAAATCAAGAGGTTGAAAACCGGTTGAGAAGAATCCTTTCAGAATCGATCGGTTGAAGCAAAGATCAACGGCCATTTCTTCAAAATCTCGGAGCTGAACTGCAAATCCAACCAAAGATAAAACCATAACTCGACCCCGGGGAGACCCACCAACAGGGTGTGGCCACCTAGCCACACCCTGGCTGTTTGACGCGGAAAAGGGGGCACCGGAGTAAGATTTCCTTAAATCAGATGAAAAATTACAGCCGGCTTAATCTTCCGGTTACAAGGGAGGGAGAATATTGAATCTTGAATTCCCCTTTGTTTAGTGCTGGGTTCTTCGTGTGGCGGTGGAGAGTGAATCTTATTCTCCGTTGACCAGATGACCGTTCTGGACCGTCGAGGGATCTTCTCCTTGGCAGGTAGAGGGAGTAACTCAGCTCCGTCTACCAAAACTCTAGAAGAGGAGGTAGGCGAAGAGCGGCTAGTACTCAGTAAGCTCGCTGAAGAGTCTTTTCTCTCTCTCTGTTGATGATCTCCCTTTTTTTCCTTCTTCAATCTCCTCTTGCCCGATAATTGTCGTCCTCGTCTTCAATAGTGACGGGACTATTTATATGGTTTTTAGGGGGTGATCGTGCCCCTGAAAATGCTCCACAATGAGGGGCCACTACCCGCTACATGCGCGGTGATTGGCCCCGCAATCCGAGTAGTTGCAACCGAGACGCGGGTGTCGAGCCAACGCGCCTTGTTGCTGAGACGCGGGCTTCGGGCCGACGCGCCTTGATGCTGAGACGCGGGCGTTGAGCCAACGCGCCTTGATGCTGAGACGCGGGCGTTGAGCCAACGCGCCTTGATGCTGAGACGCGGGCGTTGAGCCAACGCGCCTTGATCTTGAATCTCTGCGTTTTGGTGGCTTGTCTTTGTGATTTTTAGACAGCCTACAGAACCCCCTCCAAAGTTTTCGACATTCCGCAGTTAACTGGGACGGATTTCGAAATACTTTGGACTCTAGCTGAGTTCGCCTTCATGACTAGACTGTTGATGCTCCAGGTTTAATCTTATCTGGAGTTGGTCTTCGTGAGTGTACTGTTGAACTCTTTGAAGCCCCCAGAGTTGATCATGTTGAGTGTCTAGATGCACAGCCTAAACCTCCCCGATTTCTTTTAGTCTGTCACTGGCGCGCTTTAAGCCAGGAGTGGTTGGTCGTCTGCTTGCGTCAGTGTACTGTTGAACTGATTTTGCAGAGGCAGGAGGCCAAACGCAGGTTCTTTTTCAGAAAGCAAAGATGGTACTGCTGTAAAGGCGCGATTTCTGTAACGTGCGTCCTTTGGCAATGGAGACGCGACTGATCTTCATAAGGCAGACGCGATATTTGGCCAGACTGGAAGGACGCGAATTTCTTAGAGAGACGCGACCTTCCGAATGCATTCATGGAGAGGCTGACGTTGCATGTCCATCGAGGAGGTGCGTTCTTTGGGCGCGAATTCTGTGCCATGTCATGATTACGCCGCCGGCTGGCCTAGGGAACGGCGAAATTTCGCCTTTTGGCGCGTGGATTTCCTGGTTCATTAAATGAACTGCTCCACGTGTCGACTGCTGACTCGTGGCGGGGTTGCGACGCATGATCTTCTCCGTTCAGAAACGATTTTGTTACACGCGTCAAGCGGCGACTCGCTGCAGCGTCTACCGGGCCACACGCCGCGTATCTTCGCGAATCCCTGTGCCTATAAAAGGCAACAGTTGGAGAGATGCATCTTCTTCTCCGAACGCACTCGCTGAGAAAAAGAATTTCCTTCTCTGTTCATCTTCGAACTTGTTCATCTCCTTGCTCAGATTTCTGAACATCAATGGCACCCAAGACTAAGCCAACTGCATCGTCCTCAAAGGCGACCGTCGCCGAGGCCGAGAGGGGGCTTCCTCCGCGCAAGAGGCTGTTTTCTGAGGTAAAATGCCTCTTCGGCGTGAGTTTCGCCATTAACACAAGTTCATAGAACCCTAAGAACCATTAACACAAAATCGTGTTTGATTCTCGGACGCAGTCCTTGAGATGATAATCGGGGCGCGGGTTTGATGAAGGTCTCTGGACGCGGTTTGCAGAACGCGGATTTGATCCTTGCGTTCTGTGCCGCGTTTTGGTGCCATCAGGCGCCGATTTTGATGAATTTGGCGTCTGAGTCCAAGTACTTAGAATTTCACAAGTCTTGGTTTGCAAAACGCGGATTTGATCCTTGCGTTCTATGTCTTCAGCCGCCGATTTTGATGAATTTGGCGTCTGAATCCAAGTACTTAGGATTTTCATAAGTCTTGGTTTGTAGAACGCGAATTTGCAGGTCTAGACGCGGATTTAGACAATTCCTACGTCTAGGATCTCTTCTGCGTTTGGACGCAGATTAGCAGGTCTGGACGTGGATTTAGACAATTCCTGCGTCCAGTATCTCTTCTGCGTCTAGGTTTTGAACACTTAGCATTTTTCCTTACTCTTGGTAAAGTATCTGACTAAGTGTCCTTTTCTTTTGCAGTGCGACATATTCCTGGCTCGCTCGCCAAGATACGCCACTTTGGTCATGTAGGAGGTGCCGACCGGGGCTTGACCTTCGTGCAAAGAATGAGTGTCCCAGTGACTGCTGACCAGTCGCCAGATCGCAAGGAGAGGCTCTCCAATGTTGACAGGAGAACCTTCAAGGCGCTTATGACCGATGCCGCATTCAAAACGGATGATGGCGTCAGGCTGGAGAAGCCTGCCTTCTTCTTCGGGGATCACGTCCATGACGACGGCCGTCGCGTGTCTGAAGGAAGTTACAAATGGCTCCGTCAGATAAAGGGCGGAAGATTCTTTCTTCCGGATATGGAGAGGATGTTCCCGATGTCCTACTTCCAGCACATGTCCGTCCCTCGGAAGATGGAATGGGATGTTTCCCAATATGTCCCTGAGATCACGCTCGGTGCCTTGAGCTTCCAGAAGGTACACCGTCATGATAGCCATGACAGGTCGGTTATCGGCCTTTTCCCTGGGTCGCGCAAGTCTGAGGTTCCGGTTGGGGAGATACCTCAGCTTGGCGCTACCTTCCTTAATGCGTTCATGGAGGCGGAAGGTGACTATCCTGTCGAGTTCCGTGCGTATGGGTGGGTACATTCTTCAGGGAATTCTTGGTGGGGCAGGATGGTGGGTTTCGTCCTTATCGAACTTAAGGAGCTGCTAGAGCGTGTGGGATTGTACCCAGCAATCAGGGCCGTGCAGTGGGGTATCCCAATGAGCTCTCATAACTTCTTTGGGATCCTGGAGCGCTATAACCCACTGGCGGGGACATTCTTCACCCCGGTTGGAGAGATGGGCCTTGCACTGCACGAGTTGCATGAGGTCTCGGGACTAGCGTCAGGGGACATTCCTTATGAGGAATATGTCCCTACCACTAAGGAACTCCACTTCTTGAAAGAAGAATTTCCTCTGGTGTACGAGACCTACTGGGAGGTGATGTGCCACTTCCACATCTGCGGTCAAACAACCAAATGGCGGTCGCAGGGAGTCAAGCAACTGTCTTGGGCCAGTTACTTGTTCAACAACGTCAACACCAAAGACCATCTGATAACCCGATTGGCTCCCAGCTCCGACAGGGAGATTGAAGACAGGATCGACCAGGCTCCTGACAGTTTCTACACCACGGAGTCGAATGAGGACGGTTTCGACCCTGACTTGGTTTTTGAGAGCTTTCACCATCAAGCCGGACCCCTATCTCCGATCGGGCGCTGTTGGCGGGCTTTCTGATGCTGTGGCTGAAGCGCTGTGTGGTGCCCACGCTGCCGCATGAAGTCATTGTTGCTGACGTGGTGTACCCGGCGGTGCTCCTGGCTCATGGCAACCCCATAGCCCTTCTCCCGGCCGTGGCGGCTGGTATTCAGAGCGGGCTGCGGGCGCTCACTAAGAGTTTCTGCGAGCCACCGAAAACTGCAGACTCCGAGGGAAAGCCGTATGTTGACTCAGAGGGGAGTCCGACGGTGAAGCGTCCCAACCCTCGTGTCGAGCTGCCTTACACGTACCTCATGGCTTGGTACATGATGCATTGCCCTTCCTTGATGACGGCGGTGCGTTGGAGGGAGAGTTCTGTCCCTTTTGTACAGCGATTGGAGGGTTCGAAATGGCGTGAACCTTATATATATTACGTCCGGAAGTGCCTTTCCGACCCTGCGAACTATCAGCTCAATCGCTGCCTCCCCCAGATCCCTGGTGCATCTCCCTGGGATCTACTTGTTGATTCTGTTGGCCCAGATGACTTCACGAGGTTATCCGCGGGAGCCTTCTGGTGGTTGCTCAACATCCGGCCCGGATATGTGCTTTTCCGACAAGGGACGTCATGTACCATTGAGCCGTACATGCCGAATCGCTTCGCTCGACAGTTCGGCTATGATCAGCTCTATGTCGGGAACCCCAATGCTCGACTCGCCTTCGAAGGGAACCTGTTCGAGGGTGCTCGGGCCTGGTACTATAGTGTGGCTGGAGGGACGGGAGTAACTTTTCGTCTACCTCTCGAAGGGCCCAAGTGCCGTACGAGCTTCAGCTTCTGCATTTGGTACTCCCAGGCCATCCAAACACCAGACTATTTTCCAGCGTCTTCATGCATCGAGAGCATCAATGCAAGTCTCGAGGCAAGGACGGATTCTAGTAAGCTGACGAAACTCGTAGAACAGTACCTGAAGGCTCAGAAGGAGGTCGGGCGAAGAATGGCTCAAAAGGAGGTCGGGCGAAGAATGAGAAGGGAGCCACGAGCCATGGAGCCACGACCACCAAGGGCGGAGCCACAAGCGACTAGGGCAGAGCCGCAAGCAACTAAGTCTCGACAGGCGGTGAGCAAGCGTCGTCAAGGCTCTACTCCCACTGCTGAACCCGCTCCGAAGAAGGTTCGAAGAGACTTAACAACCGAAGTGATCTTGAATCTCTGCGTTTTGGTGGCTTGTCTTTGTGATTTTAGACAGCCTACACTGGCCAAAGCCGCGTTTCCACGGCTTGGTTGGGGAGTTAGGGGGAGCGTTTTCTCCCCCGATCTCCCGGGATCCTCCTCGTGTGGGTTATGCCTATAAAAAGCCAGTATTTGCACTGAAAATGGGACGACCATGCAGAGATAGGATTTAGACTAGTTTTCATTTCTTGTAGTTTAGTTCTTTCTTTTCTTTCTATGTAATTTGTATGTAAGCTTAGGTTAGATGAAGATTCATGTAAGTAAGAGAGAGAGGCTTATGTTGAGAGTGACACCGATGTACCCTCTTCCTTTCTTCCATTATTTCTGCAAGTAATAAAGGTAAATGTTTTTGTCTTATGTTCGTATTTACTTTTGTTTTCTTGTTCCTCTTTCTACTCTACCTCTTTTGTTTTTGATGAGCTTGCAAGTGAATCCAGAAGTATAAGTATACAAAAGCCTTTGTGAGTGCCAACGATACTTCATGAAGACGTTCTCCTCCTCAAGATCCGTATCACTTCATTCTTGCAAGGCTTGATGATATAATGCGAACAGGGACTGAGCTCGATCTTATGACCTATGCGTTGAACGCCTCCAAAGCAAGGTAGAACATGCAAGGATTCCAGGTAAGTCATCAACCAAACTAGGTGAGTAATTCCTTAATCTTCTTTCTTTTCTTTTATTTCTTTAGTATAGATCACCACATCTCCCAAATCTTTCATCATTTCTTTTCCAACTCATTTGTACATAGTCGCTTTCTGACTCTCCACCTTCTTCATCTATCGCTTTTTTCTAACTTTAACATAATTCTTTTTCACGTTTATTTCTTAAAAACAAAGAAGAACTTTCGTTTTATCTTCATTAAGATTTCAATACAAAACTTTGAACGCTTCTATCGCAAACCCTCCTTGTGGATCACGACCCGCATAGCCACTTGCTATAGCGGTAAGAATTGAGCACTTGCACATCTTCATTCTAAATTTAAAATTCTTTATTTTTATGTGCAGGTTTTACCTCAATCAGGAGGGGTCTTGGTCCATCCGTCCTCTGTACGCCTTTAGTACGATATTTATAGAGAGCAGGGGTATAAT